>OMNV01007512.1:2441-24853 GCA_900303265.1 Brotula barbata
CCAGGAAATTGGAGCAGACCACTGCAGTAATGTACCACCACGTAAACACTTATCCTGGGTGTGTGTGTGTGTGTGTGTGTGTGTGTGTGTGTGTGTGTGTGTGTGTGTGTGTGTGTGTGTGTGTGTGTGTGGTGTGGTGTGGTGTGGTTCCTGGGGGAGTGTGTGTGTGTGTGTGTGTGTGTGTGTGTGTGTGTGTGTGTGTGTGTGTGTGTGTGTGTGTGTGTGCAGGACAAGCGTCGCACTGAGAGGGCTGAGCAGCTGAGGATCCGTACCGAGCAGGAGAAAGAGAGGCAGATTCGTCTCACTGTGAGTTCCTCCTCTTTCTTTGTCCTCTCACCTCTGTCGACCCTGTAACAGTAAGAACAATAATCTTAATTTGTATAGCACCGTATATCTTATCTCATTCATCTAATCCAGTGTATGTATTTCACAAACAAATATATTTTAGCATTGCCTTTAAACTTTTAAGGAAACTGGGCGACTTTTTCTTTCTCCGCCTCCCATCTCGTACCACAGGAGGAAAAGGAGAGGAAGGAGCAAGGGGAGATGCGCAGGAAGCTGGATGAGGATGCCAAGAAGAAGAAGGCTCTTACCAACATGACCCAGCAGTACGCCGGCAGCCAGCAGAGGGTCAGCGACCTCACCCACACACACAGTACTGATCTCATGTCCTCACCCCTCCACTCAGTTCAATTCTCTTCTTCAGCAGGATGGAAAGAGGGGAGCGAAGAAGCAGACGGAGAGAGAGAAGAAGAAGAAAATCCTGGCAGACAGGAGGAAGCCTCTCAACATTGACAATCTCAATGACGAAAAACTTAAGTATGGACAATCTAATATCCACATTTCCCATTGGATACAGCCGATTTGTTTGCGCATAAATTCCCCTTTCCATCACCGTAGTAGGCAGATTTACAGTTTGGACACGCACTTTTGGGTTTCCCTTTCTGAACTCCTTTTGGTTTTCGTTCGACAGGGAGAAAGGCAATGAGCTGTGGCAGTGGCTGAACACGCTGGAGGCCGAGAAGTTTGACCTCATGGAGAAACTGAAGAGACAGAAATATGATGTAAGTATTTGGCCCGCAGGCCTTCGTGTGCCAGGTCCTCCATGAAATGACAAAGTTAATTGAAAACATTTCTCCTAACTGGAATACGCGGCCGTGGGAGAACATATAGAGGCGACACACTCCACAGTGCCTGGTGTGGATGTCGGGGGGGGGGGACATACAGGTCACACAGATATCTCTTTAATGTTATTATTCACCTTTGGGAGGTCTATTCTAGGTGATACCAACTTTGATATCAACTCTGCCCTGATGCAGCTGGCCAATGGGAACAGTGCGACCTTTGGGGGAGGGGAACCTTGAACATTAGAACACCAAAAAATATGAAATATGAGTTGGTATCAGGTAAAGACTGAGAAATCCGAAGACTCTCGCTGTCCTCATACTACAAAGGCGAATCTAATCCGTTTCCAAAGTAATCACGAGAACTGAAGCTCAACTCGGGGTCCAACCCATGGATTACTACAGACTGGGCCACTTTCACTATTTGGCTTTTAAAATGAAAACAGCAACAAGCAAATCTCCCCTTTGCAGACAGCGTAATCGGATTTTTTAAAGTAAAGAATTTAACAAGTTTCAAAGTTTTCTCATATCGTCGACTTCACAGTTTGGGTATTTTGCATTGGTGGTATGTTCAGAAATGTAAATAACTGATAATATTTTGACCTTAGCACTGAGCTAATTGATGGTAACCATACTGGCAGCCAGTGGTTTAAAGTAAGTTACTAAGTGGTAATAATGCAGTAGTAACCTAAGTTTTTTTAGGAGATTTTGTATGTAAGAAGCATATAACTGTGTAATTACATACCTAAAGGAAAAGTGTTGGCTGATGTTATAATTTTGATTTCAGTTGTCCAAACAGTCACATCATAGGATAGTCTTCAGTTACCGTTTTGTTTACTTTCAATACTTAAGCAGTTATTTAGCAAAAAATGCAATTGATACGCAAGTACAATTTTACTTTTTGTCAACTATGTTTACATATGGGGGGAAAATTGACCTGTAGCTACTCATTTTAAAATGAAGAAAACTGTACTTGAGTGATATTAAGACTTTGAAGTACTTGATGAACTGTAACTGATTATTGTATTGTGCTTGGCTTCCAGATAAATGTGCTCCAGACGCGAATCACTGAGCAGCAGAAGTTGTGAGTAGCTGAGAATGTTACCGTTGAAGTGGCACGGTTTTGCATTCATTTATGTGAGAGAGAGTCAAATATTGTTCTTGCGTACTACAGACCATTACGCATAGAGAACATGTTAATAACATAATCGAGCCGCTTGCTGAATTATCTCACACAGGCTACGTCAGTGTTTGTCATCAGGACAGCTCAGTGAAATTCTTGTAGATGATGCATACCTCCACCTTGGTTTTCCGGGTCTTTCTGGTTATTGGTGGCTTGGCCATTGTACTTCCATTCATACAATAACAGCTGCTAACTGTCTTTTTCTGACTCCACAGTGCCAAAGGCAGAGGCAAGGCCAAGG
The DNA here is from genome assembly GCA_900303265.1 of Brotula barbata. NCBI lineage: Eukaryota > Metazoa > Chordata > Actinopteri > Ophidiiformes > Ophidiidae > Brotula > Brotula barbata. The sequence goes on from OMNV01007512.1 coordinate 4,990, forward strand.
GCAGGGTGAGATAGAACCATCCATGGGAGCTCTCCGAGCAGACTGTTGGGAAGGAGCAGCGGTGTTAATGTATGTCATAGAACAGTTTGAAACAATAAAGCTTGTTTGTGTGGTTGATCTGAATCACTTACCTTCCACCAATCAGTGTCGTCTCTCTCTCTGCGACAAAGGATGTGAATCCAAACCAGCAACTTGGCAATAAAATACCTCCATTTATTTCTTTCTCGTGGGAACATACACAATTAACCACAGTGCACTGTCAACTTGACATTTAGGCTCCGATATGTAAACGTAATTAAATAACACACACTTAAATAACACATCCATAAATAAACATTGATTGGTGACACAGTGCAGTGTGGCCAAAAAGTAAAGTGATTTAGTATGTACACAAGTTAGAGGACTAACATTGGTGCTTAGTTTGCTGAAAGTCAGGACAGACTTCCTTTCATTTGAAGCAATCCCTGCTGCAGCGACTGACAGTTGACAGACATTCCTAAATGAGAAGGCTGCAGATAAAAGGATAATAGTTTTTGGATTTTATATAACCCAGACCCAAAACACCTCCATCGTGGGGCTGCCGAATGACATCAAATCTTTAAATTCCACTTCAACAAAGGTCAGTTGTCATTGTCAACCCAAAATAAGAAGTGTTTTGTTCTGAAAATTCCTGGAGGAGCTGCACAGTTTCAACAATCTTTCCTTCAATATCACTAAACAGACGATCAATGTCCTTTACTTATGTCACCATATATACAGCATTTACTGTAGCATTTAAACAGACATTACAACTTTAATCTTACAACTTCTATTTCTTTCAGGTAGCTGTGAACTGATATGACTCCTAAGTTTGAGCAGGGATCACAATAGTGCATTTTATTGTCCATAAATCCAATACTTATTCAAGTTCAGCCACGATGAGTGCATTTTGTAGCGAGCTACACAGATGGAGTCGGTCCTTTTGGCATACGAGGAACAGATCAGCTCGTCGTGTTAAGATGCCTTTTTTCACCACAGATGTGTTTCCCTGATTTCGGCAATCACCTGACTGGCTTTTTGCAAAGCCTGTTGATAAAATGTGAAAACAGAACAGACTGAAATGTCTGACTGAGGCACTACAGACTCAAACTAGACTAGAGACATAAAGCTAGAATGAAGGTGTGGTACTGTGTTACCTGTAGCATGTCGGCCGCCTCCTGGCGCCGCTGGGCCATATCCTCCGATTCAGTCAACAGATCGTTTAGGAGGCCAGACTTGTATAGCTGTCCGACAAGCTCGCTCTGTAGGCTGTCCTTCACATGGTTCACCAGGAAATGCATCACTGCCTTTGGCACACTGTAGGGGGAGAGAGAATGAGGGGGACGGACTGCAGAGATGCTCAAAAACCAGATGGCAGCAGGGTACATTGCTGTATTTTTAGGAATACCTTACTCAGATACTGGCTTGTGTTTGACCTTCAAAGTGGTCATGCCTTTCAAAGTATCTCTGAATAAGGCCTTCCTAAAAATAAAACATAGTCCCATGTATGGCATCACAATTTTTTTGGAAAAAAGGAGAGTAAATGAAAAAAAGAGTAAAAAAAACAAAGTACCTGTCCTGGATGTTCTTCCGGACGATGAGAAAATAGGACTTGATTAGGCGTTCAATGACCTCACAGTCCCGCTGCTCACGTGACGACAATTTCCTGGCCACGGGCACAGGCTTGCAACAAAGGAAATCCATTATTTAATCAGTTGTGAGTGAAAAAACAGTCAGATAATATAAATACATGCATCGTGCCGTTATGCCAGTGCCTGGTTACCACATCAAGAAGGTTGACAACTCCTTTAAGGGGACTTCCTGGTCCTGAGCCTGGGGCATCCTCTCCCCTTCTCAGCATCCCCCTCCAGTTCCCTGTACCGTCCTGCTCCCCTTGAGGACCTGATGCGGGGGCCTGAAGCCAAACCACAGAGAAGAAGAACCATCACCATACTACCCAAGACACTGGCTGGTATGGAACAGTAGGATTCACTTGTCAGACTGGCCCACGAGAAAAAGTATAGTTAGCACATTTAACATAGACAGCTTGAACAGATTATTAGCAACAGTGCAACCATGTCAAACATGGACGTACACAAGAGAACATTGGGGAAACACGAGTCCAACATACAAAATGCAGGATAGTACAGGCAAAGTTAGATCAAAGTGGGTACACCGAACACCTCAATTCTTTTCAGAGAGTGAACCCAAAATCTACTGACAGGCAGAAACACCACTGACCGTCCCTGTCTAAGCACTCAAAGCCCAGAGAGGTTTGGATTGTTGGACAAACTAAGTGTTATGGGGCTGGAAAAGTAAAGTGAAGGAAGGAAAGCATTTTCTGTGAGACAGGTGGACCAACTCTGCAGAAAAGGCAACAGCTGTTAATGCAAGTCAACACAGGCAGAGCAGAACAAGAGCACAGCTTCAGCAGACCAAGATCAGAGGGCATGCAAGCAGTCATCCATCCACCCATGCCCCACCAGCCAGCCAGGCAGAAAGCTGGCTCGGTGCGTACGTGCCCACCTTGGCACCTTCCATGTCTGCTCCAGACGCAGGGGGCTCGCCAGAAACCACAGTGGGGCCAATCGGACCTTTGCCAACAGACTAGCAGAAATAAGAGAGCAGAAACGGAAAGAAAACAAGGACTGAGAAGAAATGTGGAAAGAGAGAGGGGAGGAAGTTGGCAGCTTGAAAGTCAGTTTGGGGGAGGAGAGGAGACATTTTGAGAGAGAGAGAGAGAGGAGATCTGGGATGAAATTCCTGGACGGAAACTATCTGAGGCATTTGGTTCACAGATTCTCTTCCCGTCGCGCTATGAGTGATTAGCGCTGCCTAAGCCCCATTTTACTCTGGACGCTGCAGACTCCAAGCAAATATTAGAACTCAGGCTAATGTTGTTATATTTTATAATAATTACCTTATCCCTGGGCACTGCAGCAGGCAGTTCCCTCATCCTGTTCCTCCTCTGCTCCTACAAACACACAAAAACAGATGTTGGCATAATTTACTGTTCGCAAATGATAACAAACTTCAACGCATACCCGGGAAGTGTGTAAGATTACTGGAAATCACTGCTTTTGTTAATTGTAAGCATTTTTCATCACATAATAGAGCAAATTATTCTTGCAGAATTAGATGGCTGTATGGATAAAAATCATATTTTCTTCATATACCTTACAAATATGAATATTTGCACTTAAATATAACAACTGCTGTACGACATATTTGTCATGTTTTGTTTTCCACGGCTAGACAACCTAGGAGACAAAATGTATTTCCCGGTATTTTGCAGAGAGAACAAACCTCTATATTATTATTCATGACTCCACAGGCATCTGCAAAATCCGGATGCTTGGTGTTGATGTAAGCCAGCTCAATTGCGACCAGGTTATGGACCTACAGCAAGAACAGAAGACATCCAGTGTTCCGATCCAGCTGATTATTGCTACTTTAGCGCATGAGACCACATAAACAGAAAGAGAGGAAACAAATGTGACGGTACCATCTCATTGGTGATGGGCAGTCTCTTCCTCAGGAGGGAGGTAACCACTTCCACAATGGCCTCGTGCAGTTTAGGGAATCTCTGCAGCTCCTGCATCAAACAAGAGAAACGTTTGCGTATGATTTCTCGCAGCTTCCGAGCGTTTGTGTTAAGGCAGAGTGTGGTGTGGGCTGAACAGAGTGCCTGTGTGCTGTAGTTGCTGCAGTGTTGGATGATCCTCTGCATCTCCTCGTGGACCAGCTCTACGCAGCGCAAACTGGGCTCCTCCAGGCGTTTCACCTGCTTTTTAACCAACAGCTCGAAGGACACCTCAGGCACAAACAGTGATGGACGTGGGCCCTGATGTAGAAGAGGGGGGAGATGCACTTTATCTATGACCCAAAGCAACTCAACAACTAAGGTATGAGGAATAAAGAGGCAAAACCAGCACAATACATTGCCCTAAAGACATAAAATTATGATGTTTTATAATTCAACATTTCTTTGATGTTGTGGTGACAGGAGAAACTCGGGTGACGCTGATGTTGTCACATTTATTCGATAATGTCTGAGCACTTACTGTGGCATTCCTGATGGCTGTTAGAATATCTATGGTGCTGAGTCCTCCCAGAGGATCCACAGACTCCAATGTTCTGCCAAATGTCTCATGGAATATGTAACAAATTCTGGCTCCACCGCACCTGAAATAAAAGCAGTGGTTAACCGTGATGTGAATACTGTAAGGTCTCTCCTGTCAGCTTTTCTTTCATACAGGCTCTGCGTGCCTTAACTTACAAGCTGTTAAAGTCATGTTAAAATGATGAAACCAATGCAGCAGTTTGACTGCCCATTTTCACTGCACCGGATCAACAGCATCACCATGTGGCGGAGCCGAGCTACTACTGTCACTCACAGTTCCGCCGTCTCTATGTATTTGGCAGTTCCCTCGATGGTGTTGCAGTACTCTGTGGCGAACTTCGTAATGAGCTGAAGCAAGGTGGCACTTTGGTCTTCTACGGGTTCACCGTAGCTGCTGAGCAGGGATTGGTACTGCGCTGCCAGGACGTTGATCCGTGTCTTCAGCTCGGGGAGACAGTCCCTGATGTGATGCATCAGTAACCTGACATTATGAAAGGAAAGGGCACAGGGGTCAGGTTTGATGTCGGCATGTAAAATAAGATCCTGAGCCGTGGTTTGTCACTTGAATTTCTAAATGAAAGACAGAAGCAATTGAACTGAAAAACCCTATCCACACCAGTGTTGCTTCTGACATTTGATGTATTGATGCCAACTAATAAATATTTATATACTGCTGCATCCCTAACTTCTTGTCTCAGGGTGACATTTCCAGTCCATACATCAGAGTCAACATGTGCAGGTTTTCCCAAAACTTATCCTTACCCAGAAAAATGAATTATCATTCGTCTTTCCCTTTTAAGCAAAGTATTATTACAGTAATAACTAAACATTTGAACATCGAAAGGGTCCAGATATTCAACAAAGCATACAAATGTTACCTTTTATTTCACATCCAGGCTTTACTCAAATGTCAACATGATGACTAAAAACTTGCCTGTTAAGTGTTCTAGCCAAGTATTTGGTTCCGTTTCTATTGGCGAGGGATGGATACTTCTTTTGCAAGAAAGCATGTTCATCTCGAATGGCATCTGCCACTGACTTTTTATTGTTGATGTCCAACTGACTCCTGAAACAAAACAGAGATTTAGTGCTAGGCATACAAATCAAACTTTTCATTAGATGAAGATAAAGGCAGATAAAAAGGGTGTAACGGGACACTGTGGTCATTAATTAAGTTATTTTGTTACATTTTTAACAGGAATGATATAATAAAGTTGTTAGCATGGAGACATGGTTATATCATTGGCCGTGGCTCCAGATCCGACCTGATGGAGTTCGTTCAGGTCCAGGCCTGATGGTACAATTCTGTCAACATGTGTATTAAAAAGATGGAAAATCTATGAGCAAGCTCTTGCTTGTTATATGTTTTCTGAGCCAAAGGAGCTTGTTGATATCATTTATAGGAAACTGAAAATAAAAATTAGGTGCAGCCATGATTTCAGCGCTGCTGTTATGACATCAAATGGCCATCCCTTAATTAACTCCCTGGATTTACTAAGTCGTGGCCAAAGCTATGTAATATTTGAATTATCACAGGATGACACCTCTACTCTTCATTTAATAAACTTCATGATATGACATCATGAAAACTGCATGATAAGAGAAGCTGGAACTATCTTAGGAACTGCTTTATTATATACAACTTGGGCAACAAAACAAAATGAATAAATAAATTACGCTTCACTACACTACTAAACAGCAAAATTACAAAATTGTACCCATTTATAGCTGCTTATAATTTATAATTACACATTCAGTTCTATTATGAGAAGCATTTCACAGCATCATGTGTGGAGAAATACTGTGATCCAGACCTGTTGACGACTCCAATGAGACCAAGTTTGACGGGAATGACTCTGCCCATGAGCACGTCCATAGCATCAGTGCCAGCATCCATCAGATCCAGCTTGGTCACCACAGCCAGAGTCCTCCTGCCTGTTCAGTCACAGTGACAACATTTGGATCAGTACCGCAAAGATGATTAACAACAGTATTAGTGTCATTTTATTAGCAATTAGTTTGGGTAACAATAAATTGTGTCAAAATGTTTATGAATGCTCAACTTGGCACCAAAACTTGATGTGTGTATGATCGGTCTGTCTCTGAGCTGAAATAAAATAAAATTGCTCAAATCAGAAAATTACATTGGTGATAAGAAAGGCACTCAGTGATGCTACACCAGTGCCACTGTCTCACCTCCCAGTTTGCATAGTTTTCATCAGCTTTTTTACATTTTACATGGCTGAACGCAGCCAAAAGCTTCCACATGGACATTTTACATTGAGCTGCCAAAAAATTGCTGAATTACAACTACACTTCCCACCCTACCACAGCTTTGTTTGTGTTTCAAGCATGTTACAGGCATGAAACTTCTTTGGTCAGGACATGGGACAATCAAATCTGTATGCACAACTTTGAGGGAATACAAATTTTTTGATTATTGCACGTTTGTAATATATATCCGGCTAAAACTTTTACCATTTTGAAACGTTTTTTGGTTTTCTTACCATCGGGGTCGACCTCTCGTGCCACCTTCAGGGCCTCTGAAGTGGCCATGTCTGTGTTAGCAGCAGTGACAGCTAAGATGATGCAGTTGGGGTTGGAGATGTGCTTCAGGATTAGATCTCGGATCTGAATCTCAATGTCTTTTGGTTGATCTCCAACAGGAACCTGAAGAGAACACCGAAAGGAAAAAACGAAATGGTTATCCATCTATGACTATTTGACAGCAGAGAATCGGCAGGATTTGTGTGATATTCTGACACCTAATGAACCAAGTCCCTCATGACTCCACAATGGATGACTGATATGTGTCATCTGAGAAAATTTTTTTCAATAAAATAAATACCATGTTACCTTTGTGATTCCTGGCAGATCCACCAATGTGAGATTGACAACGTGTGGAGAAAATATCTTCAGGTGAATGGGTTCATCACTGATCCCCTGCAGAAACAAAAGTGTAAAATGTGAAGTTGTCATGTTAGTCTTGTTATACAGAGTATGCATGAAACTAATCTACTATATAGAGAATCAATTGTGGATCCAAACTAAATTTAACAAGTGCAAAATTCCAAACACTCAATAAACAACACTGCAAGCATAATCCACACCTGATGCCACGTCAGGGTTCATCTGACAGTATAAACAGACATGCCTGCATTCTGAGAGCTCACCTTATTATTCCCTGATACTCGCTCTGTTTCAGCTTCGATTTCTTGCCTGATTTCATCAAAATCAGCGTAGATCTGCAAAGCAAATAAGATAACTAACACACAAAAAAACACAATCTCAAATGTCATACACCACTGTATTCTCTTTCACACAAATTCATACCTTATTTTTGGTGTGTAGAAACTTTCCCCACTCTTCACCGTCTCTGGCTGTGGAATACAATAGAATCCGTGGGTCACAATTGTGCAACAGGGGTAAATATGTGTGAAATTTATCAGAAATGGCTACTATGAGTAGAAAGTTAATCAAACAAGACTATGTTAAGGCCGACAATGAGGAAAGATGTGTGACTATCGTTACTAGTCTAATCAGGAAAACAAATACATTTTAGGGGAAGAGGTGAGAGCAGAACTACGGTTATATAATCTGGGTTACTGAAGACACCGATCTAATGCACCTTTATGAAGGACGGTGCTTTTTCATACTCTGGTATCTGCAATGATTAGATTGAAGAGTTAAAGTTACGTGTCAAGGTCAAAACTGGCCATTTACAGCATCCTTATCACCAGCACATTGTCACAGCATTATTTCAGAGAATAAATCAGTGGCTCACTGGTTGGAAACATCAGCTTGGACAGTGAAACTCAATTTGAAACCTTGAAAGAGGGACATTGCATACCGCTGTCATCGTTCCTCCTGACATCCCCTGGATCAACGTGGACCAGCTGTAGAATGAGAGGCCGCCTGGTTACGATGCCAGTCCCACGGGGCAGCAGGTCCCTGCCAACCAGGCTCTCCAGCACAGAGCTTTTACCGCTGCTCTGGAGTCACAAAATGCAAATATAGACATGTTGACTTAGGAAAGAACCAAGCTGCACACATCCAAATCCATCAAGGGTCAGGGGTAGAGCCTGCACAGCTAATTCCACACATCTTTTCCTCAAAACACTGAGCTGGTTTTAATATACTACTGTATTGCTGTGGCTCTAAAAATAAGCTGGATAGAGAATGGTGCAAATAGATTCCGCTGCCAGTGCTGGTTTCCCAAACGAGGTCTACAGCTGTCCAGATAACATTTTAGCAGGAAATGGTTTCGCTATGTCAATGTGTAGCTGGGAACGTATATTAGCGAATGTTTCTCCTGTCCAGCAGCTTTTCTTTTTATAGCTAAGGTTATGATGCTAGCAGTTACACGGCTGTGATAGCCCTTTCAATCAAAGGATGCACAGAATGAGCGTTTTACCTGTGTCCCTACGACTGCTATCTGCGGCAGCTGTATAATATCCGCACCCACTGTGTTAAACACGTCTTGGAGCTTGTTTATAACGGGGATAAGAGCCTCCATAGTCAAGGTTTGGAAATGAAATTAATAAAAAGCTATTTTCGTGATGAAGCCAAAGTCATTCAATGTCCCACCGACACCACCATTGCAGCAACACCCATGGGACGACGATAACTATGGGAGCTGTAGTTCTTTTGTGGATCTCTGCTGTAGAGTGAACCACAGGAAAGACTACAAAACACACCGTCCCAACAATGAATGTTATTGGCTGCTTCCGTGACTTCCTGTTTTTGCTTCGCATGCGCACTTTTCATGTGTTGATGACATTTTGCTAGCTTGTTGACCAGATACTTTGTTCAGCTTGTTAAGGTTTCATTTCCTAAACTAAACTTCCATTTACTTCCCCCGTGTGAGTAAATAAGTTCGTCAGCCTTGTAGAGGACTCCATTATTCCACCATGTTACAGTTCCTGGTGAGTTTTGCTAATTTGATCGCAAATTTGTCTGAAATGAATTCTCTCGAACGACAGCTCAGGTAGCATAGACACTGTACAAACACACAGTTTGTTACGGTAACTTTTTCTGTCAGTCGTCATTTGATGGAATTTTTGATGTTAACACATCGCTATATATCTCTATTAGACTTTTGACTGTACAGTACAAAGATTATTACAGCATTACAACGTACATATGGCACAACAAAGTCAGTGGCGGTCGTTTTCCCCGACACCTCCGCCCCACAATCCAACATCAGGTCAGATATTCTGTTCAGACCTTTAATAATATTTTGTCTTCTTTCCAGGCTGGTTTTACCCTGGGGAATGTTGTGGGGATGTACCTCGCCCAAAACTATGATGTAAGTATTTATTGTATCATTACTGATAATTTAACAAATCATAAAGAAATGCAGATCTCTTCCCCTCTGCTCGTTAAGTCTGGTTATCTTTGTGAGTTGCCACAAAAATACAAATTGTACTGATCATCCAGTGTTCTTTTGTTTAGGTTCCCAACATAGCCAAGAAATTTGAGGCTTTTAAAAAAGATGTGGAGGCCAAGAAAACCCCCCCGGAGTGAGCACTCTCTCTCCATCGTTGCCAACAAGAAGATCAACCAAAAAAAAAGGACGATGGAGAGAAACCTATTTATTTCCCAGAGTTATGGTTTAATAATGAGTGTACACTGGCCAAATGATTGATAAAAAATTACAAAAAATGTCCGGATATCACCAGTGCCTGGAGCAGCATTTGATTCTCTGTACATATTTAGCATATTTTCATTGGAGGCTATTTTTATAGCATATACTGTAGAATGATGCAATTAAAACAACGTTGCAATTTAAGTGGGATCATGTTTAGTGCATTGCCAAGGAGCTGTTGGCTGTTTTTTTTAATATGATGCATTTTGGTGTATTTTTACACTACCCTTTACATTCATAGTTTTCAGTGATAAAATTATATAAAGCATTTTCAATGTAGCTTGACCATTTTGAATTGTCAATAATTGCAAAGATTTTGGTGGTATTGGAACAAACCTGAACCATTGAGCATCCAATAAAGTTACTGAATGATGTTTCTAATGATTTGCATTATGAAGTAATCAATATTAAAAGAACAAAAATTGCACGAGTATCGTTTTAAAAAGAAGCAAAAAATGCTATGGCACTGCATTAGCTCCAGCAATGAAGACCTGGGTTACTGGTGCTGTCTTTACAAATACATCCACCAGATGGCGCCATAAGCCAGACATATAAATCGTGTGGATATCACGCTGCTCGCATTTGATAGGTTAATCTCTATTTTTTACCCTTCATTTTTTTGCTCTTCTTTTTCTTTGCATTTGGCCACCCAAAGCCTCTGAAATGCAGGCAGTCCATTGCATTGTGGGAAATGTAGTAGGCGTTCTCCCTGGCTGCTGGGCTGAGGATGTCCACCTCCGCCTTAGTGGATTTTGTACCAGAGGATTTCTTTTTAGGTGACTTAATTGCCCCACTCTTCTTAGTTTGCTTGGATTTGTGGGACGTTGATTTCTTGGATTTGGTGGGCTTTAAGAAAAACAATACACGTTAGGATTGGATTTAAACTTTTGACTGAACCGTCTTCGGCTAAAATTGTGAAAAAAGCAGTTTTACCATAGTGAAACACAACCCGGCGGCGTTGTATTATGAGAGATATCCACATCTGTAAAGTGAATCAATTACGTAACGTTATAGTAAAGAGCTAATCAGAATAGCAATACTTATGAATGAGTATGATCAGCTTTCAGTCCAATGAGCCTTAATAAACGGCTCGTCACAAATAAAATCTTACCAGTTCTGGAGTTGCACTGTCTTAGAGAAAACCAAATGGCTTCAGTTGGGATTGTGATATTTGTTTATGTCTTGTTGTCGTAGAAACACCCTTCATCCATTGTGTGAATCAAGGGGCTGGCCTCTTCCACAATTAGCTCCTTCAAGCCTTTCATTGCATTTGAAAGGACCCTAGACTTCTGCCAATACAACACTTTAACATTTAAGCAATGTTCAAAGAGTTGGTATCATAATAGTTCCAAATGAAAACCAATTTCCAGCCATCTTTACTTTTATTTTTAATGTAATGGAATCACCTCTTAAGACAATGGCAGTCAAGTCTTTGGCAACATCAAATTCTCCACATTTGAAAAGCCCTTGCATTTACATTGTGAAATTGTGAGTTTGACATCATTGTAACAACTAAATACATTCCACAAATGTAAACCAACTATTTATGACAAGCTGCAGCTCTTGGGGCTTTTAATCATGCATTACAGATAAATATCCACAACCATAAAAAGTATGCAATCACTGTCAGGTCAAGAAATCCAATATGGACTTCAAGTACTTCTCAGTTGTGAGGCGACACACACAACCCAATATGAGAATGTAAGGTGTCCAGGATGAAAGGATTAATGGAAACTAATGTATAGAAATTACATTTGATTGTGTTCATTGAAGTTTAACAATCAGCCACCTGCACTGACTGCAGAGCAATACGGCATAAAAAAAGATTTGCACTTAATTCAGAAGTGCAATTGTAAAATTTTCAATGTGGATCACCTGCATAGAGTCATTTGATTTTAAATCCAATGATGCAGCTTTGATTATTCTGTAGACAGCAGCTCAAGGTGGTAAGAAGACTTGTTCAGTTAGAAAATTTCACTTTGACTATTTGGTCAGCTGAAATTGTCCTTGGGCAAAAACATACATGTCCATCATTTCCAATAAATACCCTTCTGGGATCAATACGTTCATTATTAAAACCTTTATGGCAGCCATACAGGAGCATATTTATTGCATTGCGGTGCATTTGGAAAACATCACGTGTATTCAAAGGATACAGCAGAGTGTGTTTTTAGGGTGACTAATAAGGAGCAGTGTTACTGTGTGGAGATGAGCTGTACTATCATGTGGATGATACGGGAGCCGCGGGGGCAGCTGCACAAGTCCATACTTGGGGATCTGATCTTGTCCTCAAGCAGCTGATCCAGCTCCCAGCGCAGCTCTTTGACCAGCTCAGCAACCTGTATAAGACACACAGGCCAAAAATTTAGATGATATATGCAAAAAAAAATAAAACAAATACCACAATGTCACCCATGTTCTCCACTTCACATTTGATTAGATTCAATTGAAGTTATTTCAGCCTGGTGGGAGCAAGCATAAATATTTTCCCCAACCACTGGTCCCTCTGACCTGATGAGAAGCAGCAGCAAAACGGATCCACCCATCATCGAGGGAGATGACAAACTCTCCCTTGTGCAGGTCCATGTTGACCTGACCGCCTCCAAACAGCACCAGCGGGTAGACAGACACCATGCTGCAGTCCCTGATGAAGACACGGCTGGTCTTCACCTTCTCATGGTACACCAGGTATGGGCTGTCATAGTGGCGAACCTGGACCACAAAAACACACAAAAACCGTCACTCTCCCTTAGTAGCTTCTTGGTACAAGATTCAATCTAATGTATTTGATAATCTTACCGTGTAGTTAACAGAGGAAGGATGTACATGAACACAACCATCATTCTTGGTCATGAAACGCAGCTCATCAGCTTTGGGTTGCATTTTCACTGCTCCCTTGCTGGTCTGCTTGAATTTACCCTGAGGAGCACGGACCTGTAACACCAAATGAAATGAAGAATACTGAGTAAACAAAACACCAAGACATGATGATATAAGACAGTAAAAACAAAAGAGCTCTGCTAAATCTTGTCTATTTGTACAACACGGAAAGAGAGAATATGCACCTGGACCACATTGGGATAGAGGGCAGCACACAGCATGGCAGACATCAGACGGATATTGTCCGAGTTCAGGTTGGCCTGAGGAAAAGGGAAGTGTTAATGTGTGTGCCTGTGTGCATTATGTGTGTGGTCTGTGTAGGCTTATAAAGACCGAGAAGTAAAAATCAGGAAAATACAAAGTTCTTAGAAATTGTTTTTGAGTCAGGAATATTTATCTACAATAAACACTCTTGCAATGTGACTTTTAAAGACCAAACTAGAAACACACAAAGATTGCATAAGTCTCTACACTTCAAATGGCACGTGCGTGTCACCTCACGGCCAGTAGCCTCCAGAACACCATCAGTGCCTTTAGAGCTCAGTCGCTCTATGATCCTGGCTCTCAGTCCCTCTTTGACAAATCCGATGTCAGACAGCAGCTCAGCAAACTGCCTCTTCAGGCTGGCAATCTCCTGCAAATGCATGAACAATTATTACTCAATACTATGTAACGAGAATGATATAGCTATACTTATGGCCTATGAATAATATTGCAATATGTTTGGGCTATATCATCATACACAATAAACATTGTATAACACCATATTCATAAGTGGTTTCCATTAGAATCATTTTAGACCTGCATGCAAAAAGCATAAAATCAGAAACAACTTAAATCTAACAAACAGTATTGATTAAATTTGTTCAGTGCCAAAGCTCTTTGACGCATGTAGTGTGAAGCCTATTTGCATTTTGTGGATTCTTTCCCCTTTAGATTAATATACCGCATCATGCATCCATTGTACCGTATGTACCTTATCAAAACATCACTTTTATTTTGCCGATATACCTATTTCCCTACGGATGAATCAGAACCAAAATATACCCGAATATCCTGTAGTCTGTGCCCAGAATTAGCTGAAACCAACCTGTAAGCCACGCCAAGACAGAAAGTTCTCTCTGCAGTAATTGAAGCCAGCCTGGTTGCCGTTCTTCGCTGCAGTGCACCATCCCTGCAATGGATGTTCAATCATACCAATATTTGATAGAAGGCATAAAGCCACATCGGTGTTGTTACTTATTTTACTAAATTACCCTTCCACACGTATATGCCTAGCAATACCTTATAGGCCTGTAACAAAGCTAGATGGTCACTGTTGGCCAAGGCAAAGCTCAGTTTCCTCTCATTGGCCTCCTCCCTCTTATCCCATGGAGACACCTGGAACGCACAGTGGGGACAAAAAGACGTAGATGTAGAAAGCAGGTTTGTCCATACAGTCATCATTGTAACGCATATTCTTTATCGTGGCAGAAAATGCCCTGGAATTACGGGCAAGAAAGCCATTTTCCATCTGTTTTAATAGATGTACTGGATGTATAAATGACTGACATTAGTAATCCTAAAAATCAGCACTGTTATCGAGCGGTAATGCATATGGTTGGTCCACAGTAGCTCAGCAGTTATCTTACAAATGGTGACTTGAAGGCCAGGCTGGCAGCGATGGTGAGTGCTGGGTCAAGGCAGCGGAAAATGGCACCAAACAGCATGAGTTTTCCAATGCGCACGTCCACAGGCAGGCAGGCCAGGTGGTAGCCCAGCGGGGTAAGCTTCTCATCTGCAGTTAGAGCTCCCAAGTCCTGCAGGCGCTGCTTGGCTGCATTTGTGCTTCCCAGAGCTGGGGGCTCAACAAGCCTAGAGAAGACAGACTCCAGTATCTGCTCAGCAAACATGTCCAGGATCTTGATTCTGTTGGAAAGAGAGTTATTGGTAAACACTAGCATGGAGAATGAGTGTTTATCCTCTCATTAAGCACAGAAAAGGTTCAGATCTCCTCTCTGAGGAAATTAGCATTTATTAAATGCTCTGCTATTTGACATATGAATCATTGTGATATTATAAACAGTTTCTTTTTCCATTACTAAGCTCAAATCCTAATAGCCATATCATTCACAAATCATGATTGTTTGTGTTTACGGTCAAACTAGTTGACAATGCTCAAAGGAAAAGGAAAAGCACAAGCAGATGGATGTACCGTAGACACAGCTGCTCGAGTGGTACTCTCTGGATCTCAGGCAGTTGTTGCTCAGCTAACTGGTGTTGGAAGCAGTGGCTGGTGAAAAGGTGGAAACAGACCCCCGAGGCCACCCGACCAGCTCGACCCTTCCTCTGCAGTGCATTGGCCCGGGACACCCATGAGTCCTCCAAGCTCTCCATGCTTTTTGTCGCATCATACCTGTAAATACAAACAAGATTACAACCAGCTAAGAGCCGAAACACTCAATCCGAGGTTAATCCACAAGTAACGCACATTAAGCGGCAAATAAATTAAACTCTTTCAGGCTATTATTATCCACAGATCAATCAACATCCATATACTGTATCTAATAAATCAATGCATGCTCAGTCTGTGGGGGAAATTACCTTTTCTCCTTCATCTTGCCTGAGTCAATGACGTAGACGACATCGTCAATGGTTACTGAGGTCTCAGCAATGTTGGTGGAGATGATGATCTTCGTGACGCCTTCCGGGGGCCGACTAAAAACTGCCTGCTGCTCTTCATTGGACAACGATGAGTGGAGTGGGTAAACCACACACCTGGTGGGAGAGATACGTGCATGCTTTACAACTCTGAATATAGGAATTTGACAGGAAGGAAAGATTAATTTCATCTGTAAGAAAGAATTGATATTTATCGTACTTTTACTACACACTGGATACAATAAAAATACCAGGAGTGCATGTAGCATCGACCACACATGCTTTACCCAAGTTCAATATTTGATTTCCACATTTCTAATCAATAATATTTTATTGCAGTTTCCTAGTTTAGAGATCTTAAGCTACATTTTTGGTTTTTGTAGGCATGAAGAAAAACTAAGTGGTACATGGAACGTATTTAAATGTTTTTCAGACAACACACAACTCACACACACTCTTTTTAACATACCTGGTTGTGCGCCTGTTGTTGAACATTCTGTTTGACTGCAGCTGCTCATACAACATCTTGATCTCAGCTAGGCCTGGCATAAACACCAGCACTGCACCTGGACACAGGAACCATAGATTTACATCAATATCCCACAATGCTTCATTGTAGCTGTCGGAATGCCTGCTATTAACTTTTAACGAGTGGATTTATTTGTTTGATCTTAACCTGGAGGGTAGTTGTGCTGTCCATCAACAATCCACTCCAAAAGGTTTTCCACAAGGTCCATGTTGATTTTGTCCAGGTCCATTGCAGCAATGGTTTTCAGCACGGACTTCTTAGTATCTGCATCAAGTTACGAAACATTATATGGCAAATGTTTACTGGTAGCCGGAAGCAGTTTATGTGCATTAGAACAAGAAGACAGTTACAACTGTTACAACTACATGTTTGGTAAAAAAAAGAAAAATGTTTCAAAGTATGTTGAATATAGATAGAATATTAGAAGAATTAATCATAGTTTAATGGATATTTATCTCAGCAGGACATGGAAAGAAAAAAAAAAAAGAAAAAAAAATCTAAGCTTTTCTCAACTCACCGTTATATCGTATTGTAAGTTCCTGCAGGTTGAGCTGCTGGTCTGGGGTGGAGTCTTTGACAAAGTCCTTCTTAACAAAAGACGAGAAGTTCCATGCGCCATCATCAAAGTCTTCCACTATGTCCTTTGTTCCACCCTTGCTTCCTTGTCTAATTGTGGTAGACGAATTCTGTTTGCCTGAGCGTTTGTAAGGGCTGCCATCTTCAATAACATAGCTGTGAAAGTGAATAAAATGTGTATCATAACAACATTTAAAAAAAATAACTATAATTTGATGAAATGCCTGTGACAAGGTGGGCATACTTACTTGGTTTTAGCGATGGCATCTTCAAGAAAAAACTGGTCGACGGGGAAAGTGCGTCCTTGAATGAGAGAAGATCAATGATACTTTAAAAAACATATTTGGAAGGAGATGCATAAGTTGAATATTGTACTGTGCATGTGTGGCTGCATGTGGCTGAATACCAGGTATGTGGATGGTGGGGCAGTTATAGAAATATTCAGAGAAGAGGTTGGCATTAAGTGTTGCACTCATTAGAATGATCTTCATGTCTGGCCTCTGCACCATCAGGTCTTTCAGCACCAAGAGTAAGAAGTCACTGACCAAAAAACATGGAATAGAAACTAGTAAGAAAAGTCTGCAAAGTTTTAGGAAGAGATTTGAGAGTAGACCAAGAGAGATCTGTCTTTTCACTACTTTGAAGTTCCAGGTCTGTACTTAATTAAAGTGATCTCCACAGTCTCTTACCTCTCCTCTGTGCGTTCGTGTACCTCATCCACAATGACATGCGAGACTCCTTTGAGGTCTGCCTCACCTTCTAGCCTCCTCAGTAAGACACCCGTGGTGCAGTACAGTAGTCTGGTGGCAGATGACTAAAGGAACAGTTGTGAGTAAAAGAGAATTCTTTGCCGCATCAGAGCTTAGTCTGTACTATACTGAGTGATAGATATCAAATAATATACCATACCCTGACTGTCTCCAGGCGAATTTGGTAGCCCACAGAGTTGCCCAGAGACTCAGCCCTTTCCTGTGCCACTCGTTGTGCCACAGAGATAGCAGAAATGCGTCGTGGTTGGGTGCAGATTATGTTGGCCACCTCCTCTGCAGGACCACTTAGAGATGCATCCAGAATAAACTGGGGGATCTGGGTGGTCTTACCACACCTTCAGTGAAATAAAGAGAAAATACACATTAAAAAGAAAGTCATGGGCAAATGACGATAGACAAAACAAAGACATACATGTAGGCTGTGGCTCTTTTCAGTTAACTAATCTACATTTTTGAGCCATTCATCCATTTTCTTTAATAAACAACTAAACTTTACATATTTGGCTTCTTCACTAATGCCCCTCGTTGGCCTTTCATACTATTGTGATATCACTGCACCATCCTCTATTTTATTGTATGACTCACCCCGTCATTCCACTGACGACCAGGACCTGACAACGGTCTAACAGCTCTAAGATGTTGTTTCTTTCTTGCCAGGCGGGCAGCTTCCTCCTCTGCTCCAACATAGACCTAAAACGCCTCGACACCTGGTTTGACAGAAGTGTAAACGAACAGCATTACATACATCACGATGATGACAACGTAGACAGAAAAGGATTTTTAGTTATTTAATATAATATATTTACCTCTTTCCGGCGGAACTCCTGGCACAGTTTTCCATTTTCATGCACTACGTTGTCCATCTTCATCTCATGCTTCTTCACCATCTCCTTTCTCAAATTGACATAACTCTCACTTTCAACTGGGACAGTCCTGTCCTCATCTTCCTCGTCCCTCTCCTCCAGCTCCTGTGACTCTGTCATCTCTTTAACTATAATTACAGATGTGTTGAGATACAGGTAAATATATTGTAGGTCTGAGCTTTTATCCCAGCACAAGGGTATAAATGAGCATAGACAGCCAAGATCCCTCACCATCTGTGCGTCTCTCGTTGTTGAGGCCACTGTAAGGTAGAACAGTCTTTGTATGATTGTTGCTGCTTGAGGCACTACTCCTTTTGTCCTGAGAAGAGACGTTGCTCCTTACAATCGTATTCTTGATTATATTAAGGGAAGGAGGAGCAACCACAACAACAGGTGGCGGTGTGCTGTATTTGTGATGACTGACAGCTAGCAGTTCATTCATGGTGTCTTCATCCTCACAAATGGTGATCAAGGTGTAAACAACAGGTTCTCTGCTCTTTGCTGCAGCCAAAGCCTCTCCGAACAATCTCTCAGTGACACTGAGTCTCCCTGCCGCTCCAACAGACTCATCGTTTGTACTGAAGGCTACAACTGGAGCTTGAAATGGATACCGGTTTCCCTTGGGGAAACGGATCTCAAGTTCATACTCAGGAGGGGAATAGCTGCTAATCCCAGGCCGGCTAGGACCCACATCTAGGGAGTCATCCCCACCCCTTTCTTTTGTGGGCAAATGGTGTTTGAACTTGCATTTGTCTCCAAAGCGGCAGCCCTGCCCTTTCAGGTAAAATCGGCAAACATCACGGACATTCACAGATCCCGCACCACGTCCATTTCGACTCCCAACTTCTCCACCATTTCTGACGGCCTTGTTCGACAGGAATGAGAGCTCCAGGGTTATGGTCCAAACTGCATTGGCAATGCGTTCGCTGAAGCGCTCACCATAAATGGCAGCTAGGGCCAGAGCCTCTTCCTGCCTCTGGCTCAAGCACTCATCCATTGGCACCCCATCAAGGCCTTCAGGGCACACAGCTTTTTGGCCAAAGCGTTCACAGTAAACCTGGTGGAGGAGCTGTTCCAAGGTTGTCCCGAATTCCCCTCCACCAGATTCAAGTTCTTGCTTACAGCGCTCCCTGTTGAATCCATACCTACAACGAGACATGACAAAGGAAACATAGTTAAAGAATCAAAGAAAATACGACAGTACAATTTACTAATGATATTGATTTTTACAACCCAGCAGTAAAAAGCCATGGCTATTTGGAACCAACAAAAAACACAGATCACAGCTCCATGTCACCTGCAGAGTTTTCCAATGGCAAATAGGGAGACAATGGGCTCAGTGGTGGGACGCTCGGTTTCATACTCCAGCTCACTGCCAGAGCTCTCCGCCATCTCCACAGGCTCATCATGAGTGACCCAAAACTGGCCCTCCTCACGGTGATCTAACTCATCGTGCTCTTCCACCTCATCTTCATCCTCCTCTTCTCCCAAATAATCTGAATCATATTCACTGAGACAGATAAATTGGTATTAGTGTACGAGGATTTAGCAAGTCCTCAACTTCATACAAACAATTTCAATTTTCTAGCAATTAGTGTACTAGAAAATTAAAATTATATACTATATTCCATGCATAGCCCAAATATATTGTCACTTATACACACTTATTGGACTCATCAAGGTCCAGGGTCTGTAGCTCCCTCAACAGCTCCTTGACTTGCTGCTGGTTCTCATTAGTCATGAAAATCTTCTGCAAAGGCATGGTGCTCATTGTCTCTGGCCTGACGTATGATCCACTGTCACCTAACCTCGGACCTG
>OMNV01007512.1:24873-39061 GCA_900303265.1 Brotula barbata
TGGTCTGTTACCCATTAGGGATTTTGGGAGATCCCTGCCACTGCTTCTCCCTCCACCTCGTCCGCCACTAGGTCGATCCCTTTCTCGCCCTCCTCGAGCTCCACCTCTAGCAAAAGTGCGTCCACCTCCACCTCCACCTCCACCTCGTCCTCTGCTGGAGGAAGATCTGCAAATAAAGCCAAACATGAGCATAAGAGAAATAAAATTTCTTATTCTGACTGATAATTTCATCAATACCTGTTAGAGCGAACAGGTCCAAAATCAAGCGTGAAATCATCATCGTCATCCAGGCAAAGACTCGCTCCCTTCCGACTGCCTCCTCCACCACCTCCTCCTCCTCTTGGCTTGTTAAATCTCCCCCCTCCTCTGTTAGGCTTACCACCTCTCCTCCTGGTGCTCATCTCTATGTTGACAGTGATACCTGGACAGTTTGATCACAGATGATGAAACAACAAAGCCGTTTCTCAACACACACACACACACTTTAGCTTGTTTGGACATAACTGTCGAACCGACCAGTCCTCACCTTACATCAGTGTTCTTCCATAACAGTAAACAATCTGTTAAGAAAACATATAACGGTTAAATCCTCTGAGCTGTGACAGTATCCAGTAACCGTGGTGGCATACAGAAGAGAATGCCAGTTAAGGACACAAGCAGCTACTGTCCACACGCACGGCAGCCCACTGAGTCAGTTTAACTGTGGGCTTGCTGGTTATTGTACAGTTCAAGTGGAAGCGATGAGACAGTGGCTGACACACAGCGCTAGTGGCTATAATTATGCAATCGACTGAGCATGGCCATTTAACTCTTTGCCTAGCTGGCTGACATTGTGCTTTCTTATGCTACAGAGGAGAAAATACAGTCATGAATTTTTGGCCCATCACTCTGCTGTAATTTACTGGCTTTTTAGCTAACACGCTAACGCCATTTAGCAAGCTAACTTCTTCAACATGCTAACTAAGCAAAGTTTCTCATGAGTTCTTACGATGTAAACACACACAATTAAGAAATATACCATTGTATACATATACAGTGTAACTTGTCTTGGTGAAATAAACTTTATAAACCCGCAAAACAAACGTGTACCCGTGTTTGCTAGGACACCGGTATCCTCTGCGTTGTTTTAATCCCACGCGAGATTCGACATCAAGGCGGGCAGTCCGGAAGTCTGTGGCCAATAAAAATTGAGTTGGAGGAGCGTTGCCGCTAGTGAAAAAAACTACGAACACTTAAACTTTACAAATTTTTGGTTAGGGGTGGTGGATATGTATCACTTTACAACTATACAACATACTCTCGCGAAACCGAGAGAGGAGTACGACATTTCCGTCTTACGTCATAACGATTAACCAATCATCATCTTGCGATTGAATCTTGGGCAGAAACCAAAATAACGCGAACGCTGTCATTGGTGGAAAATCAGGGGTCAAATTTCCTTTCCTTTCTGACTAACGTTTAGAAACGCGCAATACATTACACAAACACTATCTGGATGTTATTTTGTCAAGTTAGGCATACATTTGCTATCTTTAAACACAGTTTTGTTGAACGTTATTTTTGTGTTTATTTCATACGATTATTTGCCATCTCCATGGTAACAGCAATTTGGCGTCTCTGCTAGCTAACTACAAAGTCAGACGGAAGTAGTGGCGAGTTTTTTTTTTCCACCTGTTGAAAGATAAAGCACCTGTGTGTATTTAACCGACCGAGCTCATTGCCATGACATCCACATCACACAAACACCACGGCAAGGCCAGGGAGCGAGCGTCACGAATGTCTGCCGGTATGTGACGATGTGATTACACACACCCACATACAGACCCTTTCCAATTTATTGTCTAATGTTTTGTGATTTTAACTTTTAGATCATAAAGAAAGTGAATTAAAGATGCATGGTAAGTTATACTGTGCAAAGTTAACCACTGATCTGACAACTACGGTGCTTAAAGGAAAGCCTTTTCCATTTGTTTTTAGAGAAGGGGCCCATAAAATCTTCCTACATCTTCCCAAATGGAGACAAATACGGTGAGTGAGGGGAAAATGATGAGTATTTTCGTATGTATAATTCAAGAGCATTGATCTATCATCTATCATTCTCTTTGCATCTCTTAACAGAGGGTGACTGCTGCTGGTCCACCTTAGGAGTGGTGACGAGGACGGGCACTGGAACACACACTGCAGACAGTGGCATCGTATACAGTGGACAGTGGCATGAGGACAAAGTATGTATGTCATTTTTATCTGAGTGTGTGCCTGTCTGTGTGTTTGAGTTTCAGGTATTTATAGTTAATTAGCACATAGGTTGTTTTGATGTAAATAAGACAGTCTGTCCCTAATTTTTGTATTTTTCCTTCTTTATTTTTTCCTTGTCTCTCTCTCTCTCACTCCTTCTCTCTCGCTTGCAGATGCATGGCACAGGAACCTTAAAGCATCCTTCTGGAGCAGTGTATGAAGGGGAATTCAAAGACAACATGTACCACGGCACAGGGGTGTACACCTTCCCAGATGGCTCCAAATACAAAGGTCAATTCCATGAAAACAGGTGAGAGCAACTCACTCGCACACCATTTCACTGCCCCACAAGCCCATTAGAAGTTGGCATGGCACTGTGACTCTCCAAAGCATTCAAAGTTAAAGTCTCCCTTTCATCCCATTTGAAATACTGATGAGAGTTTGTGTTTTTATGGCTGCATCATAATATTCTTCTAAATGCGCTACTGTGTTCTAGGATGGAGGGAGAAGGCACATTTACTGACACAAATGGTATGGTTTGGATGGGAGAATTCCACGGCATAGCAGCTCTACACCTCAAACTACAGAACAATAGTGCATTTTAACATAAGAATGATTGTGTTGCATTGTGTAAAACATAGACTGGTATATTGTGTCTGAAACATGATTGCATATATTGTCCTGGCTTTCTGTAATTGTTTATTTTCAATATACTTTCTGCATCAGTAATTAATCCTTGTACATTTTGCTCACTCACTATGTTCTCCCATTTTTACAAAATGATTCTGTATTCTATGTGTGAAGTAAAAGTAAGTCACAGCTCAAAGTGACTTTCATTCATTCAGGACAAAAGCCCAAACAAAATGATGACTATTTTCCATTTTCTCCCTAGTTGGAGCAAAGTGAAGCACAAGGACAATGTTACATCACTGCACTGCCAGCCAGTCACAGACGATCATACGCTCACGTCTCCGTCTGCAACAGCTGCACACTAAGGGACATTGGCCTGAGGAGGCGTGATGTGTGTTTGTGGTCAGTTTGACCTTCCATGTTTGGGTGGGTGTGTGTGTGCAGTGGGTGGTTTGTGTGCTTCTGAAAACCTGCATCACAAAAACGTTACAAAAAATTCAGGATCACACAATTGATCAACAACCCAGCACAAATGTTTAATGTTCAATGTTCGATCTTTAATAAGCAACTCTAATATTGTAATTTGTCATTCTATTGAATAATGCCTCTATGGATCAGTAATTGCACATACCCCTGAACAGATGCAGTAATATTTATATAGGCTATACATATTTGGAAATGTGATCTGTTTAACATACACACATACATTATAGTAATATCCATACAATGATAAACATTTTCTGGTAAAATATGATACCAGAAGACAAGAAATGGTCAATTCTATTGATTGCACAATTTTCAGGTAGAAAACATTATTTTATATTTTATTGCAGAAATTCAATGACGGTTTGAATGAGAGGCCTAAATTAAGGCATTCACTGATAACCTGATGTCAGTAAGGACAAATAATAAAAATAATAAAAAGTGGCACTCCGCTTTGGCACAAGATAAAAAAAAAAATCTGAAAATACAACTGACTTAAATACAAACTCACAATGAGTTATTGTGTTATGTTGTGTTATTTGGTATGTGTGAATGACCCAGCAATAAACTGTTTATGCATTGCATGTTCAGTGCTTAGGTGTTATTTTAGGATAAGAACATGACACTAATGTGTACTCCTAATTCATTCATAGATGACGACAAGGAGGCCTTAAAACTCTTGCAATATATTATCTCCATAAACCTGAGAATCTATCAAGTATATCGTGCTCATATGTTTTACCTTCCTGAACAAAGAACTGCTTGTGACGAAGAACACTCGGACTTGTGCTAGAATGACAAAAAAAGTGTCAACGTAGCTATGCCAAACAGAACAAACCCTGATCACACACATTTTCACACAATTTAAAACATGACCTCAAAAATATTGTTTTACACAAAGAAAATACTCAATCAATCTGAATCTA
The DNA here is from genome assembly GCA_900303265.1 of Brotula barbata. Taxonomy (NCBI): domain Eukaryota; kingdom Metazoa; phylum Chordata; class Actinopteri; order Ophidiiformes; family Ophidiidae; genus Brotula; species Brotula barbata. The sequence goes on from OMNV01007512.1 coordinate 29,148, forward strand.
TATGACCGTGAAGCGTGCTTTTTGAATCCTGTGCTTGTTTTTGTGCTTCGGTAGAGACACTTCCAGAAGTTCTTAGGTAGTTGAAGGTAAAAGGACAAGAAGGGTAAGAGAAGATATACTAGAAAAAACAGCACCATTTTGTTTCAACTGTGTTCTTCCAAGCAAAGTATTCACCAAGGCCACTCAGAGCTCAGTGTAGCTTTTATTGTGCTGTTGCTGGGCAGATGGAGATGGAGGCCTGTGCAACCGACTGAGCCTGACTGAAATATCAATATTAAAGCAGACAGACTTGACTTTATAACCAGGACAGGGCATAAAAATGATCCAAAAAATCCCCTTAAAGTGAATTAATGATCTTAATAATGTTCTTATTTTCATTTAGGCATCTATTTTGTAAACATTTAAACGTACACAAAACAAAATGTACAAAAAAACACACTGATCTACACTTCCTCACTGCAGCACCACTACTCACACTGAATAAAAACAGGCTATTTCATGCACTTTCTGTCTCTTTTAGGCCCCATTCTGGAGAACCAACTCTTTTCAGCAGCATAACAAAGACGGCAAAACCTACAGGCCGCAAAACACTCACAGCTAGTCTCATACAACGTCAAAATGATGGAGGAAAAAAAACCCCATGCAGTATGTTATATTCGCACATGAACAAAACAGAATAACGAAAAGTGAAGTTGAAATGAGAAAAATAAGGAGTAAGCTTGTAAAATGTTGTAAAGACAATAGCTGCTCGCTGATGGATCAGTCAGGCTCTATGAAGTGTATCAGCCCTCCAACAGAATCCCTTTTATTGTCATGGTTGCTGTGCATGAACAAATCCCACGACATCAGAGATTTACACGTTTGAAGATGTGCGATTGAAACTTTTAGTTCCCAAACAAGTTTATGAAGAAAAAGTTCACCGGAAAAACACTGATTCTGTTGCGATGTAAGAATCCTTTTTTAAAGAAAAGGGATTATTTCCATCTCTCTCCAAAAACCAAACCTCTCCAAAGCTGCCCGTTCCAAATAAACTTTTCATTTTCACGAACAAACCATACCCACACAGAATTCTTTGTTTCAGAGCCGCTACGGGGAATGGATTCCACTTCCATATTTGGACTATCAAATTGACCCTGGTAATATCTAGCTCTTTGTTTCCAAAAGGCCTTTTTGTTCTACAAAATACTTAAGAAAACCTCTTATACCCATTGCCTACAAACTAAAAGCCAATAGTTATGCTTTATGATAAATAAACTGACCCATAACATATTAAACGGATAAGAAAAGGTTTAAATTTACATCTTCAAAAATCATCATCAAATGTTAATCCACACACGTTGATACAAATAAATACATTATTCGTCATGAAAAGGGAGACACACATTACAGTAGAAAGTCATTTAGTCGTGTGACACTGAGGGCAGTATTGACAGTAACTGGCCACAGTTAGTCGTCTTCTGCTACAGCGATGGCAGATTTTTCATACTAACTGCTACTTCTGTTGGCCTGGCATGCCTGTGTGTGTTTACAGCAGTCATAGGCACATCAGCTTCAGGTGTGTGTTTCTGTATGTTACTGTCTGCGGCATCTGTTTGTGCACTTGTATTTGGGAAAGCCAAAGCAGAGCTCACAGTAGTCCTCCTTCCGTCTCTCCGAGCCAGCCTGCGAGGTGAGGTTCTTCACTTCTGACTTCCCTGTTTTGTGCCATCCCCCTTCCCCTCCATCTCTGATGTGCTGCATGTCCCCCACACACCTCCCCCCAGCAGAAACACATCCTAAACCATCTTATGTGCTTCTACGTGACCTCTGCACTGTCTCCCATCCATCCCCCTTCCCATCCCTCCCCCGGGGTGCCTTGCGTCATGGATTCTGCAGCAGTCCCTCCCACTGGATCGGCTGGGAGAAGACCTCTCTTTCCAGCCACATCTCGTAGCTGTAGTGGAAGTCCTCGGGCAGCTCCACTCGCTGTCCCAACACGCTCTGTAGGCAGTTGTCCACTGGGGTGAAATCTCCATTCTTGTTCTTGTCGTAACGTCGGCTGTTGAATTTCTCGATGCTGTCCCTCAGGGCGCACTCCTCCGCCTGGAAGTCCCAAGGCCGAGCATCAATGTCTGGGAGGAGAGGGAGGAGGAAAGAAGAGGAAGAGGAAAGATTGAATTAAACTCAATGACATCTCTTTCATGCTCTTATTTCCAGATGTGCATATTTTCGCAGTAATCTGTGTGTATTTTAACGAAGATTGCTCGAACCCATTAACCTCACAAAATGAGTGGAATCACAAACCCTTCATCCACAAAGCCTTAGTTTTAAATTGAAATAAGTTTTCCTCCTTTATGATACAAAACACACCTGCGCAGGTATTGGACACTTTATTTTCATATTATTCATCTTCATTTCCTAATTCTATACTCTAACCATTTCCCTCTTCCTTACCGCCTCTATCCATCTTTCTCTCTAACACTCATGGTGACAGATCACTTGTTCTCCTGTGGGGGACCGTGACCTGAAAGTCCCCTCTCTCTGTTGCTATGGCAACACAATCCAGAACGTTTGCCAGTGGCTGTTCGCGTGTTTCATTCCACACAATCGCGCAGTCTAGCTCACGCAGGCATGCACACCTCACACATCTAGAGAACACGTAGTATTCATCTTGCGTAAATGTCCCTTAATGTAAGCCTTTCGACTGTTTATCAGCTATGTGTTGATGTAGAGTAGTGCAACTGAGACGTTTCACCTCCGAGAACAAATAATATCTGAATATCTAAAGGCAAAACTAAACGAAGGCTAATTCACTCCGTCATCCAGTTTTGCTAACTGTCCATTAAAGCCGCACTTTCATGCTATTTTTTCTGGGCACTGACTGCTGTGTTTTTCTCTTGGAAACTAAGTAAATAACTGGATTTAAATTGAACATGTTTATTTGTTCATCACTGCAAATTTAAGCAGTCCATGAATCTGCCTCTTACCATTTCCGTAGGCCCAGTCGTCATTGAGCCTGTGACGGACCTTCTGGTAGATGGCTGACATGGTCTTCATGTTGCTCTTCCTCCACTGGCGGCCCAGGTACTTGGTCTGGATCTTAAGCAGCTTAAGAACGTAGAGCTGCATCATGGCCTGCTTCACCTTTAGAGCTCTCTTCAGGATGGGGGCAGACTTGAACACCACCAGCATCTGACAGTGTAACATGGAGGAGTTTATGGGAGAGTGTTTCAGCCAGGAGGTGATCAGCAGTGGAAAATTACTCACCATTGTCCTGGAGTGTTTCCACTTGGTCAGCTTGTTAAGGATTCTCAATAGGTTGATGCAGGAAAAAAGGTTCCTCCAGCAAAACTGGTTGTTATCTCCCACTTCCTGGAGTCACAAATGCACACACGCACCAAGGTCACGACTCTTGGAGGGAATAAAATCAAGCGGATGTCAAGCCGATGGTGTTCTGACTCACCAGGCTCTCAGCTGTGAGCTCAGGCATCTCATGGACCACACAGTGGGGGAAATCCAGCACACATATACTGCAACGAGACCACACAAAAACAGACTAAAGAAAGGGAAGGAAGATCGCTTCAGATTTGTAAATGATCAGACACAAACCTCGAAATCCACAGTGGATTTTCCAAAAAAAAAAAAAAGAAAAGTATATAACAGTGTGAAGTAGGGGTCTATTCAAAAAAGGCCTTGGAAATAATAGAGGTAACAGGAAAACATCACAGAGAAAAACAGAGAATCCACAAAAGTCTGCACACATAAGTTTCACAAACAATAATCCACTCTGCTAGGAGGCACCACAGTAACTGATGAGTCACTTCTGGTCTTAGACTTACACAGATCAAGGGCCAGAAGACCCTGATCAGAGGCCTTGTGAGACCTATACACAGTAAGAAAAAAAAGCAGAGCAAAAAGGAACAAAGAATAAGTGTAGGCAGAGAACAAACTAGACATGCTGAGATGCAAATCCACCGAAAGATATCAAAAGACAAAGCAGGTCTTAAAACCTGCATGTCTCCTTTAAGAATCAGATCTGTGTGTAGTATCAGAGCGTGAACATGAGCACCTCCTCCTGCAGAGAACACTGCTGCCACCTCATTTGTGGCTTAATGTTTACATATCTTTCCATTCACTCCGGACTTCCCTCTTATGGCATCACCACTGTGACACCATCTGTGCCACCATTTACTTATGATAACCGTCACACCCGTATTTGGTTATCTGTCCTATGAGCAGATCTTCCGACACAAAGCGCTGGATAGATGCTTGTGCAAGGCAGTGGAAATAATAGGAATACTTTTGGCGAACATTAATGAGATAAAAGATGGAAATGAAGGAGCCTTGAGCGCAGAACCGAGCCAATACTGCCTTTTGTTCCAGAATGTGAAGATGCTTTCAGTAAGACAATATGGGAGAAAATGTACAAACCTGTTTTTGGCACTGATATAGGACATGATGTTCTGGTTGAAGAACTTGAGGATGAGTGGGATACAGTTGGCAAACACCAGATGCTGGGACACAATCTCGAACTGCACGAAAACAGGAGAAAGCAGTTTGGACATTCCTCATTTTGGTTGTGTATTGGGTAAGAAGGCCTCAATTTGCTGGATCCAGATGCTTTGTTCTGCTTGTGTAAATAGAATCCCACCTGATATTTTTTTCAATTTTGTGCTCCCTCAGATTAATCTATTAATCCAAAAAAGTTATAGATAAAGTGATATTAAAAAAGATTGTAAGTTGTAACCCTAAAACAACAAATAAAATACAAAATTCACAGTTATGAGCAGCAAATACTCTAAATAGTTCATCTGGAACCAGCAAATGCCTTTTGATGCTTTTTTTTTCTTGACAAATGGCTGAGTGAGAATCAGAATAATCCTACATCCTATAATCTCTTGTATCATTAATGAGCTTCCTGCATGTGTTACAGGTCAGTAACCAGGGGGTTTCTCTTCTCAGGCAACACAAATCCTTCACACCATCCAAGAAGATCCATTAAAAGCGACTGATTCTGCAGGTCAATCGAGGTAATATTGCAATATTCCATCTTCGTATTTAAGTGATATACTTCTGCTTTCAACATATACGGTTTTCGGTATATTGTATATAATGTAAACGTGCCGAGAACGCCAACTATTGGTTGCTCCTGTGTGTATTCTCCTTCTCTAACAGGAGAGGGCATTATTAGCATGGCTGTAGAAGGCAGCCAATTTTAATAATGTAGAGGAATATTTCTACCTAGCAACAGCGAACGCTTCCCCATCATGCCGTAGTGAAGCCTTTGAATAACAAGATGAGTTCACTGATATGGCATAATTACATAAAACAGTATACAGTATATTAAGCGTGTCAAATGATTTGTCTTGATGGAGGTGAATAGCGCACCAACAGGGAGTCTGCAAGGCTAATGCACAGTTGTGAAGTATGGGGGGATGGGAGTTCATGGGTGGGGGCGGGGAGCGGGATGAAAAAGAGGAGAGTAACGGCTTCTTCACCTGATAATAAGGTAGAGAGTGATAAAAGGTAGTGCTGGGGAAGGAGAAGGTGGAGTGTGTGTGTGTGTGTGTGAGTGAGTGAGTGTGAGTAACCTGATAGATATGGTTGAGTTTGAAGTGTTTGAGGAGCAGCAGCAGCAGAGCAGAGATGGCCTTCACAATTATTTCTTTGTGGCGGTTCACGTCGATGCCCAGCTTCATGCTCTGGAGGACGGTGATACTGAAGGACACACAGATTAATTACCTCTCCAATAACACATTTTTAAAAAGACTGTATGTTGGAGGTTAAGATGTGGAAAAATACAGCAATGCCACAAAACACACAAAAAAATTAACCTCCATTTTTATTAGAGAGATAACCTGTATCATTTCATCACTTTATGTTCGCAGTAACACAGTAACAGCACAGAGGTTCGGAACGGAACTCACGGCATCTCCTCAGGCAGCACATCAGCCAGGATGTTAATCGAGTCCGTTTTGGCCTTGGAGGTTGGAGCAGCGGCCAGCAGCAGCTTAAGAAGAGCAATCTGACAGAAGACAGAGAGCAAAATGTACGACAAACCAAAACTCCACCATCTATCTTTAACATTCTGTAATTAGACTTTCTAACTCCTGGGAATAACTGAAATCTTTATTACACATTCCTAAGAAATTTCCAGACTCGTCCAGTAAAATGTTCCCCCGCTTTACTAACGTATTAAAGGTTTAAGATGTACAGCAAATCATACAGTGTAGGAAAGAAGATGGCGTTTCGATTTGTGGATCTGCATCATACGAGTTGCAATATGTCAACCAAATCATAAAAGCTGCATGAGGAAGCACACTCACCACATACTGGGAGAGGTTAGGAAGCATACCCAGGTACAGCATCTCTGCTGGAGTCTCCTCCACGTCCTCCTCACCCTATGTAACACAGCACACACATAAAGTCACGCATAAACACACGCAGTATAAGATATGGCAAGCACAGGAGAAACCGTTTCTTTAATAATAGCAGCCTTGTTTCAATGATTGCTGTTTGGTTTATTTTATCTCACTCTGCGCCACAGGGGCGCATTTCATTTCATTCATTGGAGTGTTGAGTACAAATTCACAGGCTGTTGAAGGGCAATGACATGATGGAATGATGGAATCACCGACCAGAGTCATGGGACACTGCTGTAGTTCCTCTTCCCTCTTGATCTGGATTTCAGCAATGGACACATACTTGTGCTGCAGGACACAAGAAAACATGGAATAAACCATAATATACATCATATGCAGGGGAATGGATGAATGCAGAGTAGCAGTTTAAAGAGGCGTTAATTCGCTTTGCTGATTGACACCCAGAGGGGTATTCCTCGGTGTAACGATGCTCATCAGTCTGTTCACAGCAGATGCATGGATTTATAAGTGGGAAGTCAAAGCCAGGGGGATTGGGGAACGAGGGCGTATTGATTTGGATGCACAACAAAGCAGAAAAATGGCAGAAATAATGAGATATGATCCTGCGTTCGTGTGATAGTGACTGAATGATTGAAGATGAGCCTGGGAATGAAAATCTCAGAGAATGACAGCGACAGAATAGATAGTTCATTTGGCTACTTGCCTGTTTAAGTGTCTTGACGCTCTCGTGGATGGGTCGAGGCAAGCCTACCAGGGTCTCTATATCGCTACAAACAGCAAACAACGCATGGAATTCAATATCTGTGTGTAGGCCAACAATTCAATGTTTGCCCTGCGAACAATTTCTTTGACTGATTGTGATGAATGATACCAACTTTCCCAGAGTGAAGCCGATGAACTTGTTTCTGCTCGTCTCTAGGAAGTGCTCAATGTCTTTCTCCCTGTGGACGGACGAACAGCCGGCGTTACGGAGCTGCACTCATTTTTGATTCTCATAGGGACAGCAGTATTCATGCGTGCACACACACTCACATAAACACACACGTAAGCACGAGAGCCAAACATACTGCATCAGCATTATCAAGCCTCATCAGTCACACTGTGCGGGTTGAGAGCCTCTGAGGGATCAGCAAGAAATACCAGAAATATACACTCGAACACAAACACACACATTTACAGCAGCACCAAGATATGCTCAGAGAAACAGGGAAAATGGATAAACTTCAACAGAATGCACAGAATGACCCTTCATTGCCTTCTTAAATACACAAATGCCCCCACAGCAGTAGCACCCGGCACACACACCACACGCTGTCTACATCATGGAATATACAGATGGAGAGCATATTGCTACGCGATGGTGAGGAAAGCATATTTTATACTTGGGCTCTAATTTTAACTTCTCACATAGTAACAGAGCATCGGGAGTGGGAATCGCACACCAGCTGCCAGCCAAATGGTGCTACGAGGCAGTGGGTGGAACATTTGCCTGCTCTGTCAGGAGGGGTGGATTCTGTAGACGATGGTGAGGGGAGTCAATTCACGCTGATGTGAGGTAAATACCTACTTCTGCTTTAAGCGATAGTACACTTTATTCTACATTCCCCAAAACAAATGAATTAGCATGACTATTAGATTATAATCTCCTAAAATATAATGACATGTTTTAAGTTATAAATTAGGTGCAACTTAAAAAAAAATGGGCCTACATCCTTTAAGTCCAGCTCATTTACATAGTATTGCCTCAATTTACACTTTGATTAAAGGTTGTGGGTTCGACTCCCGGGGTCGACCTCCACACCTTTCTGTGCAGAGTTTGCATGTTCTCGTCGTGTCTGCGTGGGTTTCCTCCGCGTGCTCCGGTCTCCCTCACCCACAAAAACGTGTGCGTTAGGTTAATCATTCCCACCGTCGCCCTTGACCAAAGCACTGGGCGGAAGATCTGGAGTTGGTCCCCGGGCATAGTGTGTGTGTTTGCATGAGCATGTGTGTGCTGCCCACTGCTCCTCATAGAGGATGGGTTAAATGCAGAGGACTAATCTCCTCACGAGGATCAATAAAGAACTGTTCTGTCTTTTTAATGCGATGGGCAGGCTCATGAGGGCTGAAGTTCAATCAGGAATGAAAACTGCGATAACATCAACAAAAGCTGCATTCAAGCCACATATTTGAATCCAAAATGCACACGGATACTGACCTGACTTTAGGCGCCCAGGGAAGGCCCTTGGGGAAGTTGACTCGCTCTGTGGGCGGTCTTAGAGGAGGCGGTGGCGGCGGGGGCTGGATTATCACATCACGGTCAAGGGGGTCCACCTCTCCCTCGATGCCGCTATCTGTGTCTTCGGGGTCTTCTTCCTCATCCCTGGTGTCATCGTTCTTGAAGGGGTCCCGCTCGTTGTAGGTGTCCAGGCTGTCCTGCTTGACCAGAGGCTGAGAGAACAAGGACAGGAAGTCAGCCGCAGTAACAGATAGTGTCCACATCTCAACCAGGTGACATTTCCTTCAGACACACGCTGAGGTTTAATCTTTCCTGTTTTTTTATTTCGTACTGCAAAATGAATCTTATCCTAATACTTACAGGACTGGACTGTTCTTTATTGGAAAGAGATCAAGATAAGGAGAACACCGGTTTCATTTTAAATGACTATGGATTTGTGATTTGTTTGTGGTATATGTTTTATATATTCCATGCTTCTTTTACCATTGTTTTTGTTATTGTTGGTCTCTTGTTGTTGTTATTAGTTACTCGATGACTTTAATTTCCTTTGGGATCAATAAAGTATCTATCTATCTGTCTGTCTATATCTATCTAAGGTTTAATTGCAGTTTTGCCTTTAATCACAGTGAGGATAAATACTTTTGAGTATTTGCTATATGTAAACGTACTGACAATCTAGCTAAATCTCAATGTAACCCTAACCCAGACTGCTTTGTGGTGAAGACAGCTTTTAGTTCCGGCCCATTATAATCATGTGGTGTGTGTCATGTCACATGTGCGTGATTTTGGCCGAAACATCTTACGAAACCGAGCATTACAGCATGAAGTTTCATATAAACCGTGGCATCTTCTAATTACTTCTTTTCTTACTGTATTTTGCAAAAAGCACTGCCGTTGTGGCAACCTGAAAACGCTCAAGCACCTGAAAGGGCAACTCAACCCACAGTGAAGGACTTTATGTCTACGTGGGAGGAAAAGAAAACTTTCCAGAGCTGATTCGACTTACCATGCAGCGGCTTTCCAAAAGATACAGGCATAAAAACTGCAAGCAAGGCGCAGTAAATCTAACCAACTGTTATCTACATACATCCTCATTTCAGTTCAAATGTGAAAGATGCTCAGACACGCTTGCGCGCACACACACACTCACGCACACCGTCTCACATCAAACAAGTTCTAAAATGAATGACTGCAGAAACAGTGCAAGCATCAGCCATGAGTCAGCGTTCTCCACATTAGTTGAGGTGGTGCAGTCGATGTATGGTGCATCAGTGGTAGTAGTAGTAGTAGTAGTATTCATCCCAGTGATATTAATAAAGAGGGTGTATGGTGGG
>OMNV01007513.1:2533-24064 GCA_900303265.1 Brotula barbata
AGAAAGAGAGAGAGAGAGACAGAAAGAGAGAGAGAGAGACAGAGAGAAGAGAGCGACAGAGAGTGAGGGGGGGCAGAGAGCGAAGGAGAGACAGAGAGAGAGGGAGAGAGAGCGAGAGACAGAGGGTCAGAGAGAGACAGAAAGACAGACAGAGAGAGAGGGAAAGAGAGAGAGAGAGAAAGACAGACAGAGGGAAAGGGGGAGAGAGAAAGAGAGAGACTCCAGGGTGTGGAGTAAACGCCATGTTTTTTGGACAGAGCAGGTCTGTGTCTGCCTCAGCTCATGAGCAAACAGGAGGAAAACTTTCACCACTGGTTTCATAATCCTCACCGTATGTAAATAACATTTTCAGAGGCCTAAAATCTTAATGAAACTGTACAAATGTCCCAAAACAAGACTACATTATCATTAAACTGTCACATCCCACAAGATAAAAGGCTTCTGAATGTAAATAAAGTGGAGAGAGGAGCAACACTTGAACATGAATTCATTTTGCCTTGTTAGACACCAAAAATTAATAGATATCAGATCACAAAGATACTGAATGTAATCTGTAAATATGTATTTTATACTTTATTCAGGAGAGTGAATAATACAGTGAATATGGACGGCCCCTAGACCTTCACTCACTCTGTCACTGTGGTAACACCTCCGTAGTCACAAATGATGCTACATTAATAAAAGTATGCCAAGAAGATTGTTTGTAGAAACATGTAGTGGTCCAGGGTGGTGTGTGTGTTCGTCTCAGTTACCCACGCTCCTTATCGCCACGCGAAGGCGAGCGTCATCTTTCGCTCCAGAGAGACTGAACTCTTTCTGTTTCCACATCTTCCCTGCAGGTTCGTACACGTCTCTCTGCGTGTTCAGCAGGAACACTGAATAACTCGCAAAGCTTTTTATCTCCTTCAGCTGAAGCAGCGAGTCTGAATGAGAAGACCTCCAGCTTCATGTAAAATTAGAGCCCAGTGCACAGGGATCAAAGGCACAGGAAAACAGTCCGCATTTATCCTGATGTCGTATCCATCTGTCACGACTGTGAAACACGGGGCCCCGGGGCCAAAGCTGACATTAAAGCCCCCCCTGGGGACTCATTCCTGTAATTCATCTTTCAAAATGAGGATCTTTGGCCTTTTGCAGTCTGGCTGAGTTTGAATACTGCAGCAGATTTCACTGTACAATGTGAACAAACAGTGATCAGGACACCCTGTCCCGTGGACCCCCTTCCTGACTCAGCACCAACCTGTGGACCTCAGACGGTGGGGAGGGATTTGATTATTCTCCAACAAGAAATAAAAAATGTAAAATGCCATTTCGACACAAGTTTCCACTAAGGACATGGCTTTGATGGACGTGTATGGCACCGGGGTCACAGTCAGTATTGGAGTAGCCTTCCTAGTACTTGGTACTAGTACTACTCTGGTGCTTCAGTATCACCATTTATTAAAAATCCTACACGGAGATGAGTGAGAAAATTAAAAGTCACTCAAATTACAATTACAGCAAAAAAACAAAAACGATTTACACTGAGTTAAATGTGTCAATGTGTTCCATTTTTATGATTCAAAGCACGAAAAAAGGATCATTTTAAGGTTTGTCATATAAATGTAACTTAAGTCCAGTAATCAGCTTCAATCTGATTCAGCAGATAAGATGCAGAGTTTCAATTTATGTTTGCTTGTGTCTCCCTCTTGTCAGATGTCTCAGAATGCGTGTGTGTTTGTGTGCATGTGCATGTACAGTATGTGTTTGTACCTGAGGTCGATCACTGTCGACAAGATCCTGCAGATCCCACAGAGCAGGCAGCGTTCTCGATGACTGCACTTCATCTCGGGGCTAATCAAAGCCATCCTTGTCGTCTTGATGTCGACCGTTTGATCCACATTCAGGAACTCTTTCAGCTGTGGAATGCAAACAAAAAGGAGAAGCGTCTGCATGAGCTCCAAAACAAGGCAGCTGAAGCAGGCCACCACAAATTCCACATGGCTTTGTGTTGCTGTGATAAGTTGGAGACAGCCGGAGCAGCAAAACAGGAGATGCTACTGATGCTGCAGCGATTTCAGATTTCAGATGATGTTTCGAGGGAACGGGAGGAAGGTGCTGCCACCATCACACTCAGACAATTTCTGCTTCCAAATGTGGGGACGTGGTCCTATTTATGGGCCACTCTGCAAATATGGGAACTTTTGGCCTTTCTGTATACTTAGAGAAAACTTTTTTTTGTCTCTCTTATAAGTGTAAATGTTTGAATCTTTGGAACACAAAATGTAAAAGGCGATGCAAAAAATGAAACATCGATCACATCTTGTCATATGGTTGGAATATTGTGGGGGCGACTGATGATAAGTTCAGTTTCATCAATGAGTCTCGACTGGAGGACAGTGAGACCTTTTCTCATGGTTTGTCTCTTCACAGGTTGACCGAACATCAGCTTGGAATCGTTTTTACTTCATGTATTTGTGCCTCCATGAATTTCCACTCCCTGAAGTGCGATGATGAGGTGTTGAGCGTGCACACAAAGACACACGGCACAGAGCCGTGAACCCACAGGCTGGGCTCGCCGTTTGCTCTCGTCCGTCAGTGTGAACGTTTCCCTGACAGACTGTAACCTCCTGCTGACGCCTCTGTTGGATTTGGCACGCAGAACAGGAAGTGACAGCTCCAAGCGCACCCCACCCACCTGCCGCGGACACAAACACACACACACACACACACAAGCTCACGGGCGTACCTGTGGCTGGTCAGCTAAGGACAGTGACTGTGTGTGTGTGCGTGTGACTGGGAGAAAGTTTGAAAATGTAATAAATATAAACATTTACAAAAGTTGGTTTACTCTCCTGGTCTTTGGATGATCTGATGTCATGACAAGTATCACCATATGTTTCAAGTGTGTAGACAGCTGTAAAATGCTGCTACATTTAAATAATAAATGTAATGGAAATGTAATGTCCCTTTTCAATGTATCACCATAAAATTGACTATAACCAACAGAAAAGGCTTAAGTCCTTTAAAAACTAGGACAGTTATACAATACAATATAATAAAAACATAATAAAGCGCCAAGCACTTTTTCTTGTAATAACTTGAAGCTACACTCTTGACACCATGAATATACTGTGACTTTCTATGAATTTACTCAGCTACTTTAAGAAAATACACCTTTCTTTTTTCATCTTAAACGAATGAACCAGATGACAGAAATGTGGAACAGACTCAGCTGTAATCTGTCCATGTGCCCGGCATCTTCATTCAGAGGGATATTACATCAAGGCTTCAATAGCTGCGACGCAAGTGTGCGTTAATCGCTGAGCAACCTGCGGGTCAACACGGGCCAAAGCAAACAGGATCTATTTGCTGCACTATATTACATTAATGGTATAATATTTGACAGGGGAAGCGTGTGTCCATGAAAGAGTGTATCAGAGTGTGCGGTAGTCGTCAGGGAGACATTTACACCGTTTTCCCTTCCTGAGTGAGTTCTCAAAGACACTCCGGAGCAGCACACCCGCCGAGGAGCTTCGCCCGTGCTACCAGAGGAAGCCTCGATCCGTGGGTGTGGGGGGGGACATGAGGAATCCGGTGACTGTGCTGACCACCCTGTTATCTGTGGAGTTTGTACTCCACACAATGAGCCTCTGTTCCCCTCAGTGGTTGGTTCAGACTGGGGGGAGCAGCGAGGGCCTCTTTGCCCTCTGCAGTGACTACCAGGGTTTCTCCAGCTGCACCACCTTTCCTGCCTGGCTGGGTAAGAACACGATGACGAGGCAACTTTTGTTTTTATTTACTGTGATTAATGGCAATAATGGCACTAATCTTATTAACCAATCAAAGTGCTAATCTTTAATTTTAGGTTACTCCTCTCATCACTGTCATCCAGTGATAGTTGGCGGGGGGTGAACAACCACTCCCATAATCCATGAGAAATGTAACGGTCAGGGTGAAGTGATGTCAGCGATTGACATTCCTAAACAAATTAAGGTGATAACATTAAGAGGCCTCATCTTTATTCTGTAGTGCTGGTGAAAGATTAGGAATTAGCATTAACAGAACAAATTTTTATGTCTGTTTATCCAAAGCCGAAACCTTCCAAACACCTTATATAGACATACACTTCCATATCCGTCGCAAAAAGTCCACCACGTTATCAGACACAATAATTTTATACGGGAACAAGTGAGAAAATTAAAAATTATCCATAAATCTTAATTTAGGAGCAAACGCTGAGACAGAAAGCTAACTTAACCTCCTGCTGTGGATCTTCTATTGACTCATACAGCTCTTATATCTCATAGCTCTCTCTGATTTAATAATCAGTATATCCTCAAACCTGTGAACTGGTTGAACTGTTGATAACGAATCTGATCGGAGTAACCACAGGCCAACATCCACATATTTGTCCGTCTGGCCAAAAAACCTGATTTCTTTGTCCATGGTCCTTCCAGGTATGTACAGTTTGTCCTGGATGTTTCTGTCGGGTTCCACTCTGCTCTCTCTCGTCGCTCTGCTCACCATCAGGCCGGCTCTAAACCGGGGGAGGAAGGCCGTCGCCACCCTCATCTTCAACATCATCTCAGGTTTAACGCACGCACACACACAGACACACAAACACACACACACAGAGGTCATATCGTGGATTAAACTCTTCCTCTCTCCTCCCTCCTCCTCAGTTGTTCTGTGTGCAGGCGCATTGATTTCCTTCTTGGTGACCATCGAGCAGCAGAAATCGGAGCTCCTGCAGCACCTGGGCTGGACCTTCTACATCTGCTGCGCCAACACCTTCTACGCCTCGCTGGTGTGCGTGGTGCTGGGTCTTGTTCGAGGTGACAGCACACAAGTGGAACCAACACTGAGGCGAGCCGATGTGAACGTGTCTGTGATCGCAGCCTGACAGAGTCAAAATAATCCCAACCTTTTGATCCATCTGGAGTTACCACCAGTCTGCCCTGTTGTGAGGTAACCTAAGTTCACTCAGAGCTCAAACTGGGACTTAAACTCTCATTGCCTTTAAATCAGATTTGTAAAACTGATTGAACATGTAAACGAACTGTACATTGTACTGATGACATCCTCTTCTTCGTGATGGGAAGCAGGCCGCTTTGAAAACTGTGCATGGAGGGGGTGGAGACAAACCCATCGTGTGTGTGTACAGTCTGTGCTGCTGTTTGGGCCATTTTTTTTATTTCCTCACTGTTTTGTTGTGATTTAATGCTCAGTTTTTCATGATTAGACTTGACTTAATTAGTTGTGTTTGCTTATATAATAATAAATAATGATATTCACAGACATCTCCAGCCTGATCACCTCTGATCCACTCTGTGTGTGTATGTACCAGAATGAAATGACATGGTATGGGACATGCTACTTGTATGCAATGTGATCAGAAGGTGGCCTGTTCGATCCCCCGCTCCTCATAGCCCCGATAAGTCAGAGGGGCCTTGCACGGTGACCTTGGCCTTTGGTGTGTGAATGGGAGAATGTGAGGCAAAGATTGCGAAGCGATTTGAGCGGTCGTCTAACAAACACAAAAGTGCTACACAAAAGCTCTCCATTCATCATTTGGTATGAAAGTACGAATGTTGAAGCCTTTTACATCAATTTTTTGTAAAATTTGCAAAAATCTAAAATGGTCCCTGATATGGAGCTGCCTCTAAATGGGATTTACCTCCTCAGTCTGAGCTTAATAACCTGAAACATGGTCTGGAATGTTGAACATGTTGATGAGGATCACCTGAACACAACGTTAGCTTCACTTTCTGCGAGGTCAGAGAGTTCACGAGGAGCAGGAGGAGGAAGGTTTGGCCTTCGGGTCTCACCTTCATGAGCCGCCTCCTTTGGATTGTGTCCATGAAGTGAGAGGTGCTTCTGTCTGCCACACCCACACAGACTGCATCTCGGAAAAGGAGACAATCTGACAACAGGAGACAGACAAACAGTTTTCATGGTTTCATTTAATCTCACTTCATTTTTCCTTTTATTTATTATTCATATCCATGTTGTACTGCTGGCTTTGCTCTTTTATTCACCTTATTTCCTATTCATTTGGCTTATTCTGTTTTCTATTTATTAAATTTTTTCTTACATTTTCCAAGTTTTCAGTACAATGTTTCAGGAAAGTACTTTGAGTTACATCAATTGTAGGAAAAGTACTTTCCAAGTCAAATTTGATTCCATAAATTTGGCCTTGAGACTCTTCGTTTCAGCTTTCCCCTTCTGTTTAAAATATACACTAAAAAGCTTTTTTGCCTTTACTGTGGAACACGCGCATAGAGCCTCGATATAAAGCTCTCATACTGATTACACAGCGCCCCCCAGTGGCAAAATGATCGAATCATTACACAGCCTGAACTCTCTGACTTGTTGAACTCACTACTGTAACCTGTCGGTGTTACTGCTGTGACCACCTGGTTACAGAATTTAATTGTAAATCATCTAAACGTTCTATTATTGTGGTTCAGTCTAAACTGGTTTCAGCGCTGGACTAGTTTACGAACAGGATTTCTTTTGCTCAGCATGGAGCGCGACATGCACAAATATCAGAGATACACAACAAAATGATGGCGTTCATGTGTTTCAGTCATGCACAGAATGTGACATGTTCAGCACACTGATGTAGCCGGGTGGAGCAGCAGCATGCGGGTGTTGTATCTTTGTTGTTATCCTCTTTTCTTGCGTCTCTTGTTTGTCATTTACTGTTCCCCACCGATGATTCATGAACAGAATCTCTTTGGAAATTCCTCTCCCACGGTTTCTTCCTTTCATTTTTAAGTTTTTGTCAGTTTTTCCATGTCTTCTTTGAGAGCTGGGAGCTGCTGGGTCAGGAATCGTTTGTTGTGTGAGCCTGTAAGGACCTTTGAGGCTGGGATAATAGGCTACACACATAAACCTGACATAAAGCTATGCAACCTGACTCAAACAAAGCAATAAAACCATACATTTTAGAGAAGAAATTATTTTATTTCACTACTGCAGATTAAAGGACATGCTCAGGAAGTCTTTACAAAGCTAAAAAAACAAAACAGTCAATTACAATAAAGGCTTTATAGTGTCACATGAATGTGTTCAAAATGGAGGACTTTTGCATTGTAAGCTGTGACCAAGCAGACACATACGTGAAGCTTCAGAGGATGAAGTTTAATCTTAAACTATTAATCTGCTTTAAGACAAATCATCCAAGGATAGTAGCTCAGCCGGGCCTGTGTTAGGTAGACCGTGTTGTGATTTTCCCACACAGGAAAAACAATCATCCTTCAATGTGCATACAAACAGAATGCCAGCTTTTATTGTGTCCAGACCTGTGAAGGGGACCTTATCAGGGTTTCTACACTTATTTGGCAATTACTTTTTTTCCATAAATCCTCCTTAGTGATACAAGCCAAAAGCTGCACTGTAAACTGTTGTACAAGTGTAAACATTTTATAGTTGATTGAATATTTCATTTACATGCTTTAGGATTGATCATAAATAAGATGAACGTTTTAATTATTTCCATATATGGTCCCTGCACTTTTTTTCTCTTTTTATTCTTACATATTATGGTCATTTTTGTAACTTCCTCTATCAAAATTATTGTTCATGTTCATGTGCCTTTTGTTGTACTTACTACTTGATTATTCTAGTGTAACCATTTTTTATTGTTTCTGTACAATTTGCCTGGATTGCTGTGTGTTCTTCTGTTAACAAACTGATTATTGTTAACTTGAGTACTGTAAAGAATATTGTAAACTCATAAAACCAGACAAAATGTATTCCAGAATAGGAATCACGAGATGTCCCGTAGGAGCCGTCTGTTTTCCTTAGATGAAATAAAGATGGATTTCCAAGGAAAACAAATACTCTTGGGGTTCTGGCTTGAACTGAATGGAATCAAATAAAATTATGAATAATTATTCATTATTTCTGTCAGTTTCTTATGTGTTTGAAGTGTAATACAGTAGCAGTTTACACTGAATGTCATCAAACATTGGTGGATCCAATAATACAGACCTATGTGACTACTCTGACCTGAAAGCTTCGTTTTGATTGGTTGTTTACCTCTGTAACATGTTGCTGGCATCACGTGACCTAAATGTTCCCATCTACTCACCGTGTTAAACAAGTTAAAACGTACTTAGCAGAGCAGTAAGGGAGAATAGAGATGAATCCCTTTCTCTTTGAATATTATCAGATTTCAATCATTTCAAAATAATTCTCAACTGAAAATAAGGCATGGATATGACATATCCTATTTAAGAACATCTACAGCCAATCAACAAATATTGTTTTGATAAAAATCCACAAAAACTACTCTAGTAGTACTACTAATACTGTGTTATGCTGACAGATTGATTAATATGGCCAGAAAACTGCACAGAAGGCAAAATAATGAGAATCAATATAATAATTACCCATTCCCTCATATGAAACAGGAACAGAGACAAATAACAGAATCCTTCTTTCCTAAACCAAAACTATAGGACCACAGAAAGAGGATCTGCATCCTGGGGGTCAGGTGTGAGCATTGATGATGTCATCACTCTATCAGACTTCATGTCAGGGAGAAATAACGTCAAATCCCAGTGAATCTTCACTTCAGCTGCAGTAAACACCTAAAACACATAAACACAACTCATTCTTAATCCTAATTATGTTGATCGATGATGAAATCAATCATTAGACGCAGAGCTGCTATCAAAAATTTTTTTTTTTCCTTTTTTTTTTTTCCAGAGTGTAACAACTCCTTCCCACTGTCCTGACACAGAGAGCGTCACTGAGATTTCTTTCCTGTGGTGACACACATTTATACAAGGAATTGGACTACCTGGATTCTCATCCAGTTACAGCCAATGGAACTATATGTACATTTTTCACCTTATTAAGAACACTGAATTTTCATATTTCAAAATTCCATGAATTTTCCAAAACCTTATGAGTTCATTTGTTTTACTATGACTTTCACAAACTTGGAAAACACAATTTCTTAAGACCGTGACTTTTCCAGAATTCAGTATTTTCTGTCTTTCCGTTTAAGTCACCTGGCCAGAAGCAGGCGTCTTCATTTGGTGCCCATGTACGTCACCTCCTTCCCGCATTTCTTCAACTTCTCCATGAGGAAGTCCACATCTTTGTCAGACACAATCTGCACCAGCTTATTGGGAAGGTCAATCTCATACTTCACGTCTGAGAGCACAAAGAGCAAAGTAGAGATGTTTGATTGGATAAGAGTGTCTGGCACATAGGAACAGTAAAAATAGGAATCATTTTAGTAGAAAGGATTGCAGGATTCTTATTCATAATAAGAGCATATAAATTTCCTTTAATAAATATTATTAAACAGATTTTGCTGGTACTGTTGGTTGGTATAAAGTAGCAGCTGATCTGAGTGTGAAGGGTTAATGATCAAGACAAATAAAAGGAAAACGAAACACTGAATCAGGTGATGCGTTGGCTGACTCTGCAAACCAAGGGAACTAAAAGAGGTAGTCACAAGGCTGCATACTGAAACAAGCCGTCCTACTGTACTTTAAAACCACATTTTACTGCAGTCACTGTGACAGGAGGAGGCTTTTAGCTCTTTTGAGATGACACATGAGGACCCAGGAAATAAAAACTGAGTTCCTCATACCAGATTAAAAGCAGTAGAACTGAGAGTTCAACTAACACTACTGTTTTTAAACTGTAGCTGTCATTTTGAATAATGCACATTATAATGCCCTATCTAAGTTTAAATTGGACTGCTGTGCATTTGCCCTACACCCTATGATTTGAGTATTCAAATACTTGTTTCCTACATTTGTAATCAAGTAGGAAATAGTTACCATTATGATTTTTTGTTTGTTTATGAAAAAGTATCTTTACCAACAATGGAGCTAGAGACTGTGGAAAACAAACTGAAGCATTTCAGCGATTATAAAACACTTTTCATTGCAAATCCTCAGTTATAGTGTTTTGTTTTATACAGCGTTTTATAATGTCTTGTCTTGTGCAATGTCTGTCTTTTTAAGTTTCCCTCCACGCCGAGTAACCCAGAGTAATTTCGTTATGTGTATGCATAATGACAATTAAGAATTCTTGAATCTTGAATCTTGAAACAGATATGCAAGCTGAGGAGCAATGCTCTGCTTGCTCCACAGTGATACGTTGAAAAAGTCAGCCATCTCTGCATGACATAATATATGAATATCAGTAAGTGATTGTAATGCAACAAGTTGGTTTGCTAACTGTCAGTAAAAAAGAAGTGACTGTGGCTGGTCATTATTGGTTACAAATCCAACAATTTAGGAACACTGGAACGCTGAAAAGTGATATACTTGTTTGGAAGAACAACAAATACTTGAATCCTTAAAACAGTTTCTGAGTCCAACCTTGCTGCACATGCTGCCGAGAATCCTGATCTACGGTGAACTGTAGAGTGTCCCACTTAATGGAGTTGTTTCATGTCCTACTCTATATGTTGGTGCTAAGAATGTCTGTCAGCCTCACCTGCTCCCAGTTTGTCGAGGACTTTGGAGACAGCTCCTGAACATCCCTCACATGTCATTTCCACCTTAAACTCGTGCTTCTGATGGAGAGATTAAAATTCAATTGCACTTTTCATGTTGACAGTGACAACATTTGATGAGACAGATGAAGGCCACTGTTATCATTAAATCCATCAAATCAATGCCTCGCTGTTTATTGTCGTGCTTCAAACCCACCTAAGCAGTTTTTTACATCAGATGGAGTATTTGCGAGATAATTTTGCATTCTTATCTTTCCTGTAAATCCTTTATTCGTATAAAAAAACCTGCTCCCAGCATGACAACCGATCCAACAACGAATTCTTTTCTAATTTACAAGACAGACACAGCCAGGATCATGACTTAATCGCTAACTATAAAAATCCAAATAGTTGATCACCACGAACAAAGAACAGCCGAGTTTGCTGAGGAGCACTGAGTGATATCACGTTAGGTAACACAGATTCAGCATGTTTACGTCAGAGCACATACGTGGGTTTTATGCAACCTTGACTGTCCTTTGGCATCAATTGTGCTGGTTTTGCGGGGAAATCAGAACAGTAACTACCCAACATTCCTTACATTTGGCTCTGCTCTGCTAAAATTCGTCGATTAGCCATTCAACCCAGCAGCGTAAAGCTAAAGTGGATGCCGCCACTATTAAAATTAATACTTATATTATAAGTCATATTCATTCAACACAAGATAAAATCAATGACAAAGCTCGGCTGAGCAGCAAAAGTGTGTTTTGTAAAAGGTTCATCTTCAACAGGCTACTTAGCATGGCGAAGCATGAGGCTAATGCTCTGTTAACGAGCAGCTAAAGCTAACAGCTGAAGCAGATAAAACCGGAATTACAAAAACTCACAGTCATAGCTACAGTGAAGCAGCACAGCCGGGCTGACAGAACAAATGTAGACTTTGATTCAGACTGACGTGGTACAGATGTTGACGCCAGACAACAGGAAACCCGAAAAACTCGACCGGCTCCACTTCTTATGAGAGCAGTTGTTTGTAACAATATGCGCGCTCTGTCGCCACCCTCTGTGTCGGAGTGTGCACATATAAATTCGACTCTATCGTACCTTATTATACCGATCAATGATTTTAGCTTTCACTTGCCACAAAAAGAACAACAGCATCATTTACCTCTTAAGCCCCGAGGCGACCAATGACGGATAAATTTAGATATCATATTCTAGTGAAACGATTTCAAAAACAGCAAATATATCCGGATGCATATGGGGGAAATTTGGAAAATGACATCCAGAATAAGGACAATTTTAAGGGAAAAAGAGATTTTTCTACATGGTATAATTGATTAATTGATTATTAACAGTATACAAGTTTATCCAAAATACTTTAACCCTGGACATTTTTCTTGATTGCTTATTTTGATTGTTCCATTGATTGGCAATTGAAAATAGTTTAATACATAATGAAACAACTCTTTGCAATAATTGATAATGTATGCCTGTTATTAAGACTTAAACAAACAAGCAAACTGGGGCAGAAGAATTGTTTGTGCGTCCTATCGTCTGACACCCTGCGTCAACGTTTTCCCCAACCCTGAGATGACAACAAGGCGCTCGATTCAGAAGAGTGTAGCTAATACGGAAGTAGGAAGAACTGCCCTAAACAGGTGAGCAAAATCTGAGAATAACAAATGTTTGTCGTTATATACGCATCGTTACTATTATACACTCATATTCGTACGAACCCGAGAAAGATATACAACATTTCGTCAACATGTGACTGACAAATCACATCCTTCTTGTCGGACCATGGGTGGGAAGCGCGGCTCTTAGGGGGGGGACGTATAGGGCCGTGCGCCGAGGGGAACCGAGTCATGAGCCGAGTCGAGGTTGCGCTCAGTCGGAGGCGGTGCAGGTTTGTCGCCCCATGTCGAATTAGACATGACTTCGATAGGAAAATAAGCAGTATGCCACGAGACTAGTCACTGCTATACCGAGACCGAGAGCAGGAGAGCGGCTTTCCCCGAGGTAGGTGGCCGTTGTTCGTGATCCGCGATTCTGTTTGTTTGTTGATTACGAACACAAAGATGGAAACAGATGTGAGCTACAGGAGCTAACAGAGTTGTTCCCTGACACGTAGGTAAATCTGTGTGGACGTGAAGCTCAATCAGCTCCGGCACAATTGTATTTCTGCGCTTATAACGCTTTATTACCGGTGCCCAATGTTAGCTGTCATCCTGTTGTCTAACCGAAGAATTGCCGTTTTAGCCTTCATGCTAATTGTGGCCCTCTTGTGTGTCTGTGTGTCTCTGAAGAGCGAACTGAAAATGGAACCGACTCCGATTTATCAAGGCTATTCAGCAGCTTTTACAACAATAATTAATGAAAATCCTTTTTGATTTTTCACCTTCCTTCCTTCCTTCGTTGTTACAGTCGTAAGAGAGGGACGGAGACAGGGACACCCACCTCCAGGACAAAGATTAGTGTCAAATAATGATGGGATTATCTCTCTGTCTCTGTCTCCCCCTCTCTTTCTCTCTCAGTCTCCGTGTGTGTGCGTGTGTTAGTGTGTAAGTAGGCTGTGAAATGGCTGTGAAATGTCAAAGGCTGTGAAATGTCAAAGCGTCTGAATCTTTTATGAAGGCTCTGTAAAACTTTTTTTTGCATAGAATTAAAAAAAAACTTTCAACATACATTTCCACGATTAAATTGGTTGAATGTATTTCCTATCTGTTTGAGTCAGAACACCAGCTCTGTTACAAAACACTGACAATGTGCAACATGTCTGTTAACTGATTAGAATCTAGGTGTGACTGCTTCAACAATGACCTGTGCAAATGTTAATCTAAGTGTTAGAAGCACACTTTTATCTGTTGTGCTACTTTAAAACTGTTCTCTTCTAACACTCCTGACCTCTTTTATGATGGCACAGCAGAGAATTTTCTAGCTGACTTTGCTGTTTTAAACAGGTTTCTTAGAGGCATGGTGGCAGTGTGGTTGACAGCAAATCCCTGTCTGTGTGTTTTTGTATTGTCCTGGCTTTCTTGCAGGTGCTCTGGTTTCCCAAACAGCTCCTCATAGTTAGGGTGGATAAATGCAGAAAAAAATGTTGTTGTATGACAATAAAGGCTTCTCATTTCTACAGAGTGAATTCATGTTGGATTTGCTGATCTCCCAACGTTAAGATCTGTCAGTCTGGGAGAGAAGCCTTCGAGTCACCTTCAAAGCACCTGGACCACCATGATGGCCTCTAGTGATATAGATGGTAAGTACATATTAGCACTTGTTTGTTTTTTCAACAGCTGCTGAAAAAAAACCAACAATTTTCTGAGTTTATAAAAGTGCAAATTTATGAGACAAAAGGTTAATTTTGTGGTACCCCTCTTGCCTTGCCCACAAAATTCTACAAATTTCTGATTTCATAAACTTGCACTTTTCTGAGAAAAAAGTTGCAAATTTGCAAAAATGCAACACTCATTATGTGAGATCAATCAATAAAAGCATCTGACACGACTTCCAGCTAACTACTAGTCTATTTTTGTAGATTTTTGACGTTATTTCTCAGAAACTAGCGTTCTTTTCCCAACTTTGTGAGTTGTGAAACTAAAAGTTAGTGTCAAATTTGCAACTTTTTTTCTGATAAATTTGGGAGTTCATAAAGACTTGTTTACAGACTGTTACTGCTATATACAAGTCTCCCATCAAACTGACACCTGACAACTACAGCACCACAACAAATACCCTCATGACCTCTACCAATAGTAAACAATACGACAAATTTCAAATATTTTCTGCAGGTCACTAGGCATCAGTTGCAATACTTTTGCAATATTACAGAAAAAAATATTATTATTTGCTGTCTTAAATTTTGTGATAGATAAAATAAGACCCAAAAATTACTAAAACTAATTTGGTGCTAAGATCACTCAAGATCTCACAAGGTAATGTTTTTGTTTTTGGGATCACAAAGCTGAAACAATGGAAACATGTGCTCCTCTAAGCCTGTTGGATCTGATAGGTATGACATCCATTAAAGCAAATATGCACTGAATCTTAGCGGTTTCCATCTAGAAAAAGTGAACTTGAAGTACAGCTCCCTGAAAACACAGTGTCCTTTCTGTTGGTGCATTAGCTCAGACAGATTGGATTTGGATGCGGTGGTAAATGGAGATATCCCCAGTGATGGCTGATGTCTGTATCAGGTTTCTGCTGGTCTTTTGTCGTAGGTTTCAGGTTCGTTTTCACCTCATTCATTGGTGCTGCCTGGTTAGGATCTTTGCAGGACTCCCACTCAGGGAGGGACAGCTAACACTGTCACTAAACTAAAATTGGAGCTAGTTCATCTTGATGTGGATTGAAAACACCTTGTCATTAGATGTGCATTATTGAGCTTTACTGTAACAGAGACAAAAATGTGCATATTTTTGTATGTGGTATACACAAGTTGCATTTTTTTGTGGTTACCATTACCTGAAGGAGTAGGAGGATGAGTTTCTTCTCGATCTCACCCACTCCACAATTGTACACCGCTGCTCTGATTCACTTTCACTGCTGCTAATTATTAGGATGCAGGTGATCAGGTGTTCAAGGATTCAAGGAGAGAGAGAGAGAGAGACACCACGCCCACAGCTCACACACATACACATAAGACACCAGGAAGGGGAAAAGCATTAGAAACACAGGGAACTGGACTTAAACACAGACTGGACTTATGGCACCAACAAGAGGAGGTTAGCTGTGATTCTTCTGGACTCACTGCTGTTGACAGACACAATAATATCTGCAACGAATTTCAGGCACACACCGCTTCCCACAGGACAGAAGAAGAAGGCTGGTTTGCAAAAGAAAAAATAAGATCAGTGACTGGATTATAACGTCCTGGGATTTGTTACAGGTTGGTTCTGAAAGCTTTATGATAAAGAGTACGCAATTTGTTGCATATAATTGATCACAATGGAATTCTATTATTTCCATCTGCGTCTCAGTCACAATTTTCAGCTTAAACAGGGAAAGCACGCGAACTCCACACAGAACAGACCAGGACACAAACCCATGACCTTCTGGCTGTGAGGCAACAGTGCCAAGCACCAAACCACTCCGCTGCCATTGATTCGTTCACAGTTTTGTAAATAATACTTTTCCTTCACGTTTACTCGTTAAAATTGCTGGTATCGGAATCGGTGAATATGCAAGTCTATGCCACGATCCGATACCGTGTAATTTGTCGTCACTTTGCCCAGTTTTGCCTCTTATCGTTACCAAGATGCAACCAATTTTTCTTGGACTAAATGTCTTATACAAATTTGTGGCTTCATTTATATCAAACTAGATAATAAAAGAATGTTCTATGGTATTCATTATTCTGTATGTTTTTGTCCATGTTTTACGAAGGGTTTACAGTAAAAGTCACCATAATTAGCAGGAGAAACAACTTTAGGAATCACAGATAGGCTGTGCATTACCATGGACTGAGTTCACTGTGGGGGAAAAAAATAATGTGACAGTTGCCCACAGCAGAGTAAGTCCAAAAAGTTTACACTGATATCGGATCAGCACTCGGTGTCGGCCGATACCCAAAGCCCAGGTATCGGAATGGGTCTCGGAAAGGAAAAATGGTACTGGAACATCTCTTTTTTTATATTCTTAGGGAATACGCTATGTTCCATACTCCTTGTCTGTGGCACATTAGTTGCATTTTGACCTGAACTCACTGACATTAACCACACTAAAAGATTACAAGTTCTTCTATCCATCTTTTCCTGCATTTTTGCTCCTTTTGTCCAAAGCACTCTTTGAATTCCTTCTCCTTCCTCCTTCCATTTTTCCTGTCATGTTAAGGTCTTCTGGGGAGTTTTGTTCTGTCTTCTGAGAGAGCTTAGAGCCTATACAGCGCATTGTATGCGATGTACAAATAAAGTAGATTGACTTGCTGGAGATGTGACAGGATGTGAATCCTGTTTGCAGAGCACAGTTTGCTTTCCATCTCGGCTCTGCTGATCTGACAGCTCACCCTGTGGTGTTTTAGTCAATACTTTTGTGTGAAGAGGAAACACAGACAACAAGTTTTGACGTGAAAACTCTGTCCCTTTAAACGGAAGAAGACAGAGAATGCAGGTAAAACAGGCTCAGCACGCTGAGAGGAGCGGGTGTGGCGAGGAGTGGTCTCTGCATGCTAAGCTGCTGCTTTTGATGAATTAGATGTGAAACCCCTTTGAACCTGAGGAATATTTAACACCTAAATATAGAGCTGGAGGCATTTCAGTCATCTAAGTGAAACTCTGTTCACCTAAGTGTAACCACCTAGCATTGGAGGGAAATCAATGGGTTTTACTACTATAACTGGAAAAATTGGTCAATAAATTGGCTGATCCATAAATCCATTTGTCTGGAGGCAAGGATAGTTTATTTATATAGCAGAGACAACGCAAGTCAAAACTCAAACGACGAAATGTAAAGGCAACACAAGGCAATTCAAACAAATTACAAAGAGACAAATTGAATAAAAGCTTTAAATGTGATTGAATAAAAGGCAGTGACAAACATAAAAGTCTTCGGCCTTGATTTATAACAGATGAGAGTGGGAGCAGACATTCAGGTTTCTGGGAGTTTGTCCCTCACGTGTGGGGCATAATAACTGAACGCAGTTTTCTGTGTTTTGTTCTGACTCGGGACAGACAGCAGACCTGTCCCAGACCCCCTGAGGTGTCTGGATGCTTCATAAAGAAGCATTTAAATGAATCCTTTGTCAGACAGGAAGCCGATCTAAAGACCTAAGAACCAGAGTGATATGATCCAGGGTTTAGGTCTTAGAAGGCAAGGAGTGCATATGTGCAGAGTTTTTTTTTCTTTTTTTAATACATCAATACAGTTCATATGGTGAGAAGGTGTTCCCTAAAGAGCTGGGTTTTAGCATTAGCATTAGCATTTCTTTAAGATACAGAGGGACTCTGCTGAGAGAATGGAATTTGGGAACTTGTTCCACCACCGAGGAACCACAGAGAAGAGAAGTCTAGCCTGTGATTTAGAAATGGTTAGGCTCTTAAAGATAACCAAGTCTGGAATGTGACCTTTGTTGTGTGTGAGCTGCGTCACATGCTGAGTGAGTCCAAAGTTATAAGGACACCACACAGTTCTTTAGTCCCACTTTTCTCAGATTTATCAACATGGATGTTAAAGTCACCAACAATCAACGCACAATCAAAGTCAACGCAAGAAACAGACAGCAGTTCAGCATTGTCGTCAAAAAAGTTTGCTTGGTATTTAGATGGTTTGTGAATTTTAATAAATATGACCCAGGAAGAGGGGTTCAACTGAAGAGGCACATATTCAAAGGTCCATAAGACATCTTATTGCATTTGAGGGAATCATTTGATAGAGTCCAAACTCCACCTTATACATTCTAGCCTTACTTATGTAGGAGAAGTTGATTCAGTTTAGAACAGCTGCATGACATCAGCTGTTCAGTCCGGACCAGCACATATCAATTAAAGCATGTTGTATTTTACACATAGACAGGACATACTGTGCTCTTAACATCAGGCTGTGGAGACAGAATGATTGTGAGGGGGAGGGCGGTGAAGACTCCTCCTCCTGGTTCTCTGATAAGAGACTGAGGCAGTTCTCCTGTGGAGGGTGGTGTTATGTGCTCCTGTTGTTTTGGTTATTTTGGCTGTTGATATTCCTCTCACCCCTTGTTCTTGGCAGACAGGTGATGCACAGTCGTTTTCTGGTATTCCATCAGGCTAATCACTCCTGCCATTGCCCTTGACCAAGGCACTAGGCAGAAGATCTGTAGTCGGTCCCTGGGCACTAGCGTGTGGTTGTGTGTGTGTGTATGTGGGTGCTGCCCACATCTCCTCATAGTTAGGATGGTTTAAATTCAGATAAATCATTTCTTTATGGGCATCAATTTAGTACTGATCTTAATATCTTCTTCCGTTGGGACAAACAGTTCTTCTCTTCTCCCCTCCTCCTCCTCAGGCCCTCCGCCTTCAGAAATGGACGCTCTGTGTCCTTCTCCCCTTGGACCCTCCAGGCCCCAGCGTAACTACGAGAGGTCTATAGGAGGACAGACAGGAAACTCGTAAGTGTGGCAACCACAAATACACAGTTAAACCCACTAAACGTGGTTCAAATACATGAACAGCTCTCTCTCTTTTCTTCTTTCTTTCTTTCAGGTTTTTGCAGACTCTCATCCACCTGTTGAAGGGCAACATTGGGACGGGGCTGCTCGGTCTGCCTCTGGCTGTGAAGAACGCAGGACTGGTGGTAAGCACATGAAGGCTACAGCCAGATTTCAATGTTGCACAATGGCACACTCAAAAGTGGATACACGATGTAATGCAGCAGACATTTGCTGACACAAATGTCCAAAAGTGGGAATGCTTTTGAATATTTTCTAAATAAAAGCCCACCCCTCTCTTTCTTACCAAGCTCGGACCTGTCAGTCTCATGTGTATGGGTGTCATCGCTATCCACTGTATGATGCTGCTGGTTAAATGTTCACACCACCTCAGTGCAAAGTAAGTACAGAAGATTCATCCCTCCATGCACAGGAAAAAATATTTCCAACAGATGATATGAACTTTTGTTTAGAACCTTGAAATTGCAATTGCAGAACGACTGCTGATCAGAATCATCGCTTCCTGTTTGACTCACTGACACACACACGCACGCATGCACGCACACATGAGTCACTTAACTAAACCGCATCCCACACTGCAGAAACACAGCCATGATGAGAAATATGTCATACAGAACTTGTTTCTATTTGAATATTTATTCCCCAACCTAGATGGATTTTCTCAGCTCTTCTCTTCATTGGAAGAACAAAACTCCTGTGTTGTGTGAATAAAGAAATAAAGAGTTATAAAGAATATCCATCTATCCATTATCTGTAAGGCTTATATATGTCAGGGTAGCAGAGGGCCTGAAGCCTTTCCCAGTCTATCACAGGGCTGACATGTAGAGACAATAAAGTCCAACACTCCCATTCACACTTATGGTCAATGTAGATACTCCTATTCACCTCAGCAGCAGGTCTTTGGGGGTGGGATGAATACCAGGATGAAACCCACTCGCCAAAATGTCTTAAATGAAGACATGGCTGAGATTTTCTTACTTGGACCCAGGGCCAAAAGAGATCGAGTAGCCAAAAATCTTGGATCACTGATTCTTCAGATGAAGACACAAATATCAACTCTCTGTGTCATCTTGGATTGGGAATTAACTTTTATTTCACACCGCACACCTTTGCCAGCCATTTCTTAACTAGGGAGCTCCTAAAAAGCTCATCCACACTTTCATCTCTAACAGGCTTGACTACTAACTGGTCTAGAACTGACTAGAATGACTTCTAACAAAAACTGATAAAGGGAGCACATCACTCCAGTTTGAGCTGAACTCCACTGGCTTCCCAATTTAAGTGATGCAGTGTGAGGGTCTTTTTTCAAGATTTCAGTGTTTCCATTACAGATTTTTCAATTTGCATTTTCACATTGCTCAAACTACACTACTCATCATTTCAATTCCAGCATCTGCTTGGTGTTAACTGGACAAAAGCACAACAAATATAAAGATGTGAATGTTTCTGTCCATGCAGGATGAACTTGCCATCTCTGACGTACGGCGAAGCGGTGCAGTATGGGATGGAAAACGTTTGGTGGCTGAGAAGACACTCCCGCTGGGGCAGGTAAGAGGAATTTGGAATCAAACCATAAAGGCCATATTTCTGAAATATTTGTGGCTATTTTCAGCTGCAAATGAGTGAAATAGAGCATCACTGTGTTCATTCAGGGTCTGCACTGCAGGTTTTATATGTAGACATATACTGTATATGACAAGGTCATGGTGCTGCACATGTGAGAAATACTGTTTGAGATTTCCTAAACCACAAGCCCCTCAGTTTGCCTGACCGCAGGCAGCACTGCAGTCTCTCTGAAAGAAGCATAAATAGGCCGCAGCCTGATTGATAAATCAGCTGCAGTTTAGCTGCATCTAAACTGGAGGACCACTGTCTCACACTAAATACCCCCCATGTACAGTATCCTTAGTCCTTGACCACCATAATACTTTATATAAATAATAGCAAGTCTTAAGTTACTTATTGTTGTTGTTCGGTGCAGATGTTTGTTTCAGCTTATTTCTTGTTATTATCTCATTCATTTGATGTCTTTTTCTCTTCCTTTCCTTTCTTTTACAGA
The DNA here is from genome assembly GCA_900303265.1 of Brotula barbata. Classification (NCBI taxonomy): domain Eukaryota; kingdom Metazoa; phylum Chordata; class Actinopteri; order Ophidiiformes; family Ophidiidae; genus Brotula; species Brotula barbata. The sequence continues at coordinate 23,183 of OMNV01007513.1, forward strand.
CAAATAGTGAATTTGTTTCTTATCATCACCCAGTTGGGCTTCTGCTCTGTCTATTTTGTCTTCCTTAGTGACAATGTCAAGCAGGTCAGAACACACACAAAAACACACTGTTATATATGTGTTGATATAAGTATAACACTGTCTCATGTTAGGTGGTTATGAACTCCACCGCTGCCTGAATTGAAATGGTCTGCATGAATTTTCTGGATTTAAGTTTGATATTACAGCCCCTCCTAGTGGCTGCAAACAGCTTTACATTGAACTATGTCAAATGTGTCTCTATCATGCAGCGAGCTGTGAGGTTATTGCGACTTTTGGATTTGGGCCTTCACAGATCTAAAATGACTAAGAAACAAATCTAACAATCCTAATCTGTCTTGATGATGATCTCAAAACAGTGAAGATGATGAGATAAATGTTTCCATAGTAGCATTATGTTTTGTAAACATGATTATTAATATATACATATAAATGCATTCTCAGAGAAAGTGCTCCAGATATGAATTTGGAAGATGACCAATAACCTCTATGAGCTTCTCTCTGTCTCCAGATAGCTGTAGTATTGTTTTTTAACACTAGATGGTGCTGTAAGTCTATTCTGATGCAGAAATGCTGGCTGTTTGTTTCTCTGCCAGCCCAATTATTATTATTTTTATTGTCATTATTATTATTATATTTAGTTATTTAAGTTACACCACCAATATCATGCCATTGAAAACTAATGGAAATATTTTTTGTAATTAACCTGTCAGTGTTATTTTTGTTTGTCTCCTTTTCACCTTCTTCCTCTGCAAGGTGGTTGAGGCAGCCAACTCCACCACCTTCAACTGCCAGATGAACTACACCAACCAGACCCAGATCCTGGTGCCCAGCTTCGACTCC
>OMNV01007513.1:24084-47224 GCA_900303265.1 Brotula barbata
CTTCGACTCCCGCCTTTACATGCTCTGCTTCCTGCCTGCCGTCATCCTGCTGGTTTTCACCCCCAGCCTGAAGTACCTGGTTCCCTTCTCTCTGATGGCAAACATCGTAATGACCGCTAGCCTGGTGCTCATCTATTTCTACTCACTCACGGTAAGCAATGGGCCGAGCGCCTTTGATTTATCAACATTGGAAAGTCAGCAAGTGTTATTCAGGGAAGATTTACTGGGTGCAGAGTTGTTACTCAGCTCCAGCCTCTGTCGGGCTGACATTCACCCTGAAATCACAGAGAAATTAAAATTCAGTCTCATTACTGTAACATTTATATGTGCTGTTGGTTAACAATCAAAACAGGCCATTTATCATTTTTACAATGAAATTACAATAAGGCACTCAGAGAGACAAGATATCTGCCAAGGCTGGACATTTCGCCATTTCCCATTCAATATTATGTCAGTGCTCTCGACTTTTATCACCTGAACCGTCGATGTTAAATGTAAACATCCAGAATTTGGACGATATGACCCCTAAATGTGACTGGATAAACATAGCCCCTTCTCTGACCACCAGATAGCTGAATCCAATCCAGATCTCACCTAATAGACATGCATCATGGGACACTAACGTCTGATTGTGTTTTCATTAAAGTGGATGTATTTGTCTGGAAAAAAATCAGGAAAATAATAAAAAAAAACACATCCTATCTGCTAATGACAACAGAAGATTCCTGGATCCACATGCGCATCCGAATCTGCCTCAAAATCAATCAATTATTCCCAGTCAGGACCAACCTCTCCACAAGGAATCAAACTGTATAAAACTCATGAAACTTTTTACTACTACTATATGTAAACAATAATACAATGATTATTATTGATAATATAATATAATCATCATCATTGGATTTAGTAGGAGTAGTACTTTTCTTTTCTCTGTCTGCATATTTCTTGTTCTACAGGCTCATTCTGGCTGCCAGCGTCACATATGATAAATTCCTTTTTTCTTGGAGACATTGCTTTCTTTAAGAATAACTGACTTAATGTTGCCACACGTACGTGTCGGAAGGAAAACACGCTTTCACAGAATTAATCAACTTTTGTTTTTTAAGGCTTGCTCAATGAATAATTGGTAGATAATGGGAAATCACGCCCCAGTCTGGCAGAAAGCTAACATTACACTTTACTGCATACATGCCCCAACTGTCCGCATGATCTGACCAGCTGAGCTGAACCCGATTAAATAGTGAGCCCGGCCTCAAGCTCCTCGTGGATCTGAGAAATGGACTCTAATTGCATGTAAAGCCATGATCAATGATGATGAGGATTGCTCCTCTGTGAACTCTTCCGGTACATTTGTACTCTGCTGATTAGGTTGTGGTGTTGTAATGGATAACTGGAGCAGTGGTAGTGACAGAACCCCCAGATGACCTGTTTTCCAGCTGTGGAGTATTTCATCACACAGCTTCTGGCCTTTATAGATATGTAGCAGTCTGCTCTCTGAGTAACAGCCTTGCCTTGAAAAAAGCAATTTCCTGCATCAGAAACCTAAGCATTGTACACTGAGAGGATATGTGAATTGTAAGGTGCTTCAGGGGCTGACGAATGACCTCAGGATGGAATATTTGAAGAAAATTGAACAAATAGGGAGCCCTTCTCGCTGCACTTTAACCCCAGAATGTTAATGATGAAGTGGTATCTGAAAGTTTTCCATATTTCCATTCTCATTGATTCCACTCCACGATTTTAAGTTTGTTATAAATGTGTATGAGCCTTGACTACAGTTTGAAGGAGTCTGATCACGTCAACAGATAGTAAAATGTTCGGCCACCAAAACTGTTTTATGTTACTCTTTGATATGGAACAAATTAGTTCTGTGTGTTAAATGTCTGGAAAACAATAACACTTTAATTAATGATTAAGGACATCATGTTAGTGTGGACAACAACATTTTTAAACATTGACACGTTTATTTATAGAGCGTTACCTATGCAGGACAAATTCAATGTGCTGAATGCAAAGAGCAAAGCAATATAAAAAGCTCATGAAAGTAAATCAAAATCAAAGTAATTTCAAGAATGTGAGCGAATGAGGGCATGCGCACACACACACACACATTTGCATGTTAATACAGTGTATGTGTGTAGTATCTTTTTCCACACTGGTTTATATGCTCAGGATGGATGAACGCGCTTGGCTACCATGGACTTTTATTTTATTACAATTGAGCCACAGAGGAGAGAAGAGGACACAGAAAATGTGCTTGACTCAGCTGCTGTTCCCTGGTACCAATATGTAGCTGCACACCACTTATGTGCAGTCCTGAATAAATCAGTCGGCTCCAACTGCTGAGAGGTCAAATTCAGCAATTCAAGTTATCCTGAAAATGTTGCTTAAATCAATATAGTTTTTTTTGTGACAATGTAATATTAGATGTTCAGTAATTCTGAAAATGTTCCCTTTTCTTTATCAGTCTACTAATTTATAATTTATCTTAAGCAGGGAGGAACATATCAAAGATTTATCCTATCACACAGCTGCTTACCAGACACTAAACACTTTTAATGAAATATTGATCATCATAGCTTCACTCAATGCTAATGTTATTTCGGTCTAACCTGACCGCTGAGCTGTGTTTCAGCTAAAACAAATCAAACTTCTTTGCTGCCACTTTGCTGTGGAACAGTCATCTGGAAATCACAACTCCACTGACAATGCTACCATGGGATTGATGCTCATTAGATATGTTTTTTTTTTTCCATTTTCCTTACAGAATATCAAATACCCAATCAACCTGCCGACTGTTGGGAAAATCAAAGACTACCCTCTCTTCTTCGGGACTGCCATCTTTGCCTTCGAAGGGATTGGAGTGGTAAATGACTTAATTTTGACCTTTCCTTTCCTTCAGCCTGTCTCGCCTTGCTTCCATATTTTTATGGGCCTGTATAAGGCACACACACATTTATAGACGCACAGGAGGACGGCAGCAGTTTTTGGTCAGCAGAGCGATGAGCACGACTTCTTTGCCATAAAAAAGAGCCAGTCTCCATATCGCTTTAGTCACTGTGGTGTGATAAGAAGGTGGTATTATGTTCATTTATCCTCCATTACGCCTGATGTGTGATGTGAACTATAATTGCTCAGCTCTCCATATTTTACTGCAAGAAGGATTTTGTGTGCACTGTGGTAGGTACATATGCTTGAAGCATACGTACGCTTGAAGCAGCTTTTGCAAAATCTAATGACATGTAGTACAAATTGGCACCTGACATGCATTGCAGTGCAGTCAAGGTTTAATATACATACATCAAACTCTGAAGTGGCCACATGGCTCATGATCTACCGCTGTAGGAGAAGAAGCTCAATTGGGTTTCTCAATTTGGAATACAGATTTTTTAAACTTAAGGTTCTAATTTCCCAGTTTCATTTCTATAACGTTTCTATAGTGTCATAGTTGAATTAACCTTTACAATTACTTTGCCACTGTAAACTAAACTTCTTACATAAGTATGTAACTTGAAGAATCCCAATCTTGTGTAATTAACATTTTTGCCCATAATTCATCTTTTTCAATGTATGACCAGGCTGAAACAAGTTTTTGCTTGCGTAGTGCTAATCAAAGCAATGTTAACAAAATTGGAATTCTGTGATAATCGAAGTTTACATGCACTCAATACGATAATACATACGAATATATGTAATGTTTGCAGTATGATTGAGATGTTAACATGCTAGAATACATTGCTAATTAATCAAATGTACTTTGATTTGTGCTGATTTCAGACTTATTAGGCAAGACACATTTATTTCTATATCACCATACAGACACCAAGTTTTCAAAGTGCTTTACAAAGGCATAAAGACATTAAAATTACAGATTACACATCAAAGAAATTAAAAGAAAAGGAAAAGGAAAACGCAAAAGTTGAACATTTATGAAATGGAATGAAACAACCCATTTGAATTCCCAAGAAATTTGAGTCACGATTAATGTCGTCAACATTGAGGTATCTTAGAGATATGTTTATCATCCTTAACGTATCGGGCAAATTTCTTCAGTCATGTATTAAATGCACATTATGGCCAACATAAGGATTTAACAGGCACTGTAGCTTGCCAGCTTAATTTTCCTCATCATTCAAGAACCTCTGAATATTTTGGCATTTACATGACAATTGAATTAAAGTGCATTTAAAATACTGACTGTCTCATAGCAGATTTCCAGGAAATAAAAACGTCCTCACGATTTCCTCCTCTCTAGTTGTATCTTGAGCTTTAAGGATTACGGTAATTAGTACACCGAAAAAGTTCCAGCCCTGGAAAATCTTTTTTTTTTTCCCTGTTCTTTGGTTGTAATTGGTTTTGTACAAATGTGAGACATGTTTGTGTTTTGCAGGTCCTTCCTCTGGAGAACAAGATGCAGAGACCTCAGAGTTTCCCCCTGCTTCTGTACTTGGGCATGGGCATCGTCACCTTCCTCTACATCAGCCTGGGTACCATCGGCTATGTGTGCTTTGGAGAAAACGTAGGGGGCAGCATCACGCTCAACCTCCCTGCCTGCTGGTAAGACAACAGAATGTCTCCGACCATAATAATGATAACTTGATTTATGCAGTGAGTAATTTGTGAGTAGTTTATAAAGCAACTATCCGCAGAGTACATCTGTTATGTGTACATGCAATTTTCAGGGGACATTGCAAAGATGAGTGTTTCCTCTCCATTAATGCAGTTGGCACAGCCTGTAAAAAGTTGCTGACATGAGCGGTTTGGACAGGATTAAGATGAGGTGCTCAGGTAACAGCTTCCTGTGTTAAACTAATTTCATTAGAAGAGGCTTTATTTTCCAAAAAGGTACACATAAATGAGATATTTAAGTGTCTGAAATTAGTCAACTTCCTGTTAATGGACCGTGTTTTCTCTATAGAGCCATTAGAATCTAACAAACTGGCAGTCTTCATTAAAATGTTTTTAGAAATGTTAAGATGCAAATTAACTTTTCTAACAAAAGTGGTACATAATGTCCGGTGGTTTTCATTAGCACCGTTTCATTTTGCTCCCTGTGATGAACGAGCGCCGACACCTTGTAGTGCTTTTTTTTTTTTTTTTTTTTAGAACAGCAATTCAATTTATTTCCTTTGAGGATAATAATGTTATGGGAAAAAAAATCAAAAACACAGCATGGATGTGATTCTCATTACTTGTTCCTGTTGCTCTGCTGCAGGGGAGAGACATGTTTTGGATGATGTCACCAATTACTGGACTGTTGTTGGTACTTAGTGGAATGGATTATCAAAATTCAGTCTTTTATTAAGATTACCTGAAGGGTTGTGCGATGTAGCCTGAAAACAATATTTCAGGGAAAATTTGTCATTATGAAAGTTATGCTGAATCTTCCTCCTCCTCCGCTGGTGTTCAGTACTACTGAGCCAATGGTTGCTCATCTTACTAGAGCACAACACAGGAGCATAAAGCTCATTGGCTGTCTGAACGGGGAGTGCTTGTTGTCATCTCCAGTCTCATATCCAGTTTCATTGTACCACTGTTTTTGGTTCTCTTCCTAAATGATGAAGTTAGTGGAACCCAAAAAAACTAGCTGAATTATTGAATTAACGAGAGTCTTAGCAATCAGCATGTGCGACCTGCCCATATTGTGTTTAGATTACACCATGTATAGAGCCTGTTAATAGAGAATCAGGTCAACTGGTGTGCGGGCGTGTCAAGACGTCCCGCGTTGGACAGGCGTTTTCCACCTTTTCAAGCTATACCAACGAATGGATAAAACTGTTGGAATGCAGCCTCGGCGGTCAATCAATCGTTTTCTGTTGTTCTGCAAGGGCGACCGATCGATTCCTCGTCGTCTCGTAATTATGATGGTTTAGGCAAATGTAGATATGAAATGAAATATTTACAGCTGACTGGGCTGATTGAGTGTTTGGATAGGGGTTTGTCATTTTGATGAATCTCTATACCAATTGAGGACTAGACATGAACATTGCTTCAGCTAATTAACAAAAGTTTTCTCTCTCTTGCTCTCTCTGTCTCCCTCTTTTCTCGCTCTCATTTTTCCAGGACATACCAGGTTGTGAAGCTCTTGTACTGCTTTGGTATCTTCATAACCTTCGCCCTGCAGTTCTATGTGGCGGCTGAGATCCTCATCCCCCCTGTCACAGCTCGCGTGTCTGGGAGGTGGAAGATAGGGGTCGACCTGCTGCTCCGCTCCCTTTTGGTCATATTCACCTGTAAGTAAAATAAAAATTAGAGGGGTCAGCGAATCAATGCAGCGTTCCGTATATGATTCCACACCGGATGCATTGTTTTGCAAGACGTGTTGTGTTTACAATTTGATCAGTTGGTATGGTGATGTTTGTCCCTGTAAAAAGGTTCTCTGCCGACAAGTCTTGAAAACGCTCATACACACTTGCATGGAGTGTGTCCTTGCTTGTGTGTGTGTGTGTGTGTGTTTGTATGTGTACTTTATGCAGGTGAGAGGAGACAAAGGTCGATAGCTTTTCGGATGCTATGTTTTTGTGTAAGATTGTTCAATGTCAATTATGGATGTGTACCTACAGGTGTGTGTGTGTGTGTCTCTATGCTGGAGAAATGAACAGAAATGAAACAGTGACTAAATTGCTAATTGGTTTAAGAGCCCTGAGTCTCTCTCTTGCTCGCTCTCTCTCTCTCACACACACATCCATCCCTCCCCTCCTTTCTTTCCTCTGGGCAGCAGTGAACAGTCTATGTAAAAGTCATGCTTGATAATTTGTATCAGCAGTAGTCCTCCGACTGATATTGATCCTCCATTCAGCTAGAACTGCGGATCCGTTACTCTGCCCTCGTTCGTGCCCCCCGGTCAAATTACTCTTATTCATGTTGGAGGTGCTGACATTTGATGAGTTCAGCAGGGGGCAGACTTCTACTGCACCTATTTAACCTCTTAACTTCCGAGGTAATGGAACCTTGAATAATTTTATTTTAGATTCTAGCTCAAGGTACAAAATTGCTAAATTATAATACTAAATAACAAATTCTCAAGAAAATTTTCAAGCATTTTCTGTGGAGTAATTATCGTGTCACCAATGTGAAAACCCCCCAAAAAGTGGACTCAGTTACTAATTCACTTATCAGTGTTTAAAAGGTGAATATGAAATCCCCAGCAAGTACAGGTAGGTGAGAAAAGAGGTGCGGGACAACACTATCCTCTCTCAGTGGACATGTGGTGAGTGTAAATATGTTGCTGCACACGTCTAACACAGCTATTTCACCACCAAAGAGTAGAAACTGAGAAGCCAAAATGCCTTCAAACACTGCGGATGACTTGGTTGAATTTCCTCGAAGACGCTCTTAAAATTCAACTCAAAAGTACACTCATTGCATCCACAGCCCTGTGTTTCATACTGAATTATGGGAGTGGTTGTCCACCAACCTGTAGGTCCTTAGGTCTGTAGGTCTGTAGGTCTGTAGGTCTGTAGGTCTGTAGGTCTTTAGGTCTTTAAGTCTGTAGGTCTGTAGGTCTTTAGGTCTTTAAGTCTTTAGGTCTGTAGGTCTTTAGGTCGGTAGGTCTGTTGTTAAGATGCTAACAGAAAGCGGATGTCATGTGATCTTCCTCGTTTTCCTCATTGTTTGGTCTTGGATTCTTCCCGTTCCTGGATAGTTTCTGGAAAGCTAGTTGGCCTTTGGGAATGTATTGCTGTCAGGTTTTTACCCTGTCACCACATGATGCGTGCCCACCCTCACCTTTGTGTCTTGTGGGACTGGTTCACCTCTGCTTTTATGGCCTTTTCACTGTGTCTGTTCTCATTCTGCTGCTGAGAGGAGGTTAGTGGACGATGTGCTGAACCCACTGAATACATAAAGGAGCCTTTATATACTTTCTAAATGTAAGTGCACCAAAGAATAAAATAGAATAGAATAAAGAAAGGAAACAAAGGGAAAGAGAGGAAACTGTGTAAGTCTCCTCTCCACAGTTTAAAGAGAAAAAAAACACATGAAGACATTGAGGAGCATTAAGAAACACAGTGTTTGAAATCCACAACACAGCACAATGACTTCCCCTCACCAGTCGCTGAAATGTTGTTCTAAAATTTTTGGAAATACAGATTAGAAATGTCAATGGAGAGTTTTCTTGTTATTACCCTCTGCTACAGTTAGATATCTACTGTCAAAGGGAAAACATGAAAAAGGATCACTGTAAACCAATTTCCTCCATTTTACATCGATATCTGTATGTAATGCAGATGGTAAACAGCTGTATCATTGAACGACCTCCCTCTCCAAACACCCAACCACTCAGTCACTCGTCCTTTAGCGCTCAGCTTTGCCGAGTACGTGTAAACATAGAGTCTAGGTGTTTTAACGTATGTGGCAGCACAGCGTTGGCTTTTACTCATCTGTATGCAGAGGTTGTAATGCTTAGGAGGGTGAATAACATCATCAAAAGACGTAGCTCCGCTATAGGAGTTGTCTCTAGAGTCTAATGAGGAGGGGATTCAAAGGGGGCTGGAAAAAAAACTCGACCATGATAGAACAACACGCTTCATTTTCACTTTGCTCTGACAAAACCACCATCTTGCCGTTCCCAGGTGCTCTGTATTTTCTGTCCTTAATAACTCAGTACAACCAGTTCTATAGTTTCAGTAGAGACTGAATGGCCAATTGTCTGATGTTATTGTTATTCTGCTCTCATCTTGGCTTATGTTAAGATTGTATATGTTGTCTGACCCTGGCGGCCTCCCTGTGGGACACCTCTATAAGCACGTCCAACTGGGAGATGACCATGGCCCGGACCTTGAATATGTTGGAGGGATTATACATCCCACTCTGTCTTGGAATGTCTTAGGAACCTGAGGAACCCCACGTGTAGGACGTGGATTTGCATAGCATCCAACCTCAGACCTGGTCCTGATGAATAGTGAAAAATAGATGGGATGGATGTTGTATTGTTTGTTAGTTGGACATTCATCCGTCTCACTGAGGAGTCTCCTGTTAGAGGTTTTTTGTTGGACATCATTCCTGCTGCCTGACATTTATTTGTTTCCTTTGTGCAGGAGGTTGCGTTTTCATGTGAGTTGATTTGAGTTTGTTAGCAGGATTACTCCAGAAGTCAATAGTTTATTTTCAGGATCATTAAACCTAAGTCCAGATCTTTGTCCTAGGGACTGATGAGGCTCCAGCCTCAGTTTGTTGCTTTTCTCCCTGCTCTCCCCATCATGCATCGACAGGAACCTGGCATAGAACACGTAGAGTTACATATTAATTTACAGAAGCAGATTTCATGTCAGCCCCAGGATCTTCATTGTCTTTATTACTTGTGATTGGAGCCTATAGTGAATTATGTAAATGACATTTGCCGTCTTTTACAGGTTTCTACACATGCATGTTGATAAGCTAATAAAAGGGAATAAATGCATGCATGTGCCTCTTCATGTCTGCAGGTCATTTACAAGAACTCCTGTGGTTTAATTGGCAGTGAAGTGTGTGTGCATGTGAGTGTGTGTGTGTGTAATGTGGAGATGTGCATTGCTTCCAGTGGGATCCCACTCATGCATGAATGAATGAAGGAGGCAAGGGACAAAGGGACAGAGGAGGAAGAGAAGAATCATGTTGGTTGTCTGCGAGGAGAGAAATGCCCTTTGGTTTTGAATGGGAATACAAGATGAGATTGAAGCAGTGCATCATGGTCCGACGGTGTGGAGAGCGAATGCCTCGGAGACTTGTAGACTTTGAGATGGGAACGTGTATGTTGATTCTTGGCGGTCCAGAGGGAGTGGCTTTTGTCTTTGTTACAGTGTTGCTGTGTATTAACAACAGCAGGTTTGCTTCTCTTTGTCTTTGGTGCTGCAAGGTTGTTTGAGCGTGGAGCGCAGGAGAGGCAGAGAGCACTTAAAGAAGTAAACGCACTCAGAGCAGCAGCAGCATCATTCTGCTGCCTGCCGCCAGTCTCACTCTGCGTGACACGCAGGCACACAAAACTCATTTTAAAGATCAAGAAAACATCAGCGACCCTAAGATAATAGAATTACAAATGTTGGAACATTACAAGAGTGATGTTTGCTTCTTGAAAGTTTTGACCTGAAGGAGACAAATTCTGAAGCTTGGTTTTTGCTGATATTGAATTGTTTGATGGTTACATTCTTAATCAATATTAGTAACTCAGTCAATCCTGCTGTCATTGTGTCCAGATTATTCTACAGCCTGGAGGCCACCACACACCAAAAGTTCAACAACTCCTTTACAAAAGCTGAGAGAGAATGTTCAATGTCATTTTTTCTTTCTTGCTTTTATTTTTTTCTTGTTGAAGTTAAACGGATAGATAAAAGAATTTTCTTAAGAACTTGAGAAAAGAATCCTTTGAATGGTATTTAAGACTCAAGTTTGAGTCTATTGGAATACTTGAAAGGTAAGAACGAGCCATAAAATGATGCTTTAGGAGGGTCTGAAATTTTAGTCTGAATAGAAAATCATTATATAAACGCTGAATGCCTTCAAATCTTTGGTTTCTCTGGGTTTGTCGTTTTTGCAAATGTCTCTGCCAACAAGATCTGCCAGATGACTGATGTTCCAGGAAGCAGTTTGTGACATCAAATTGGCTTTCAGATGATGCGGGAAAATGTCAGAGGAAGTGCATTATTGATGGATGTCCCAAATTTCCTCTGTTCTTAAAGAGTTCTGGTGATTTTACTTTGGCAGGCTTTCAACTGTCGGAACGGCCAAATGAACCTTGATGTTCTGCTTTCACCCTGTCACCCCTTATCTCATGCTATCATTTGTTTCATTTGGAGCTTCAATGCTCAGATAAGAGTGAGAAGAAAGAATGGCCCCGAGCAAACTGAGCCTCTCTGCGTTGAGATGTGTGTGACTGGCGTTCCTGCTCCAAACCTCACTTCACTTCAGCACTGGGAGATCTCCTTTGAGTGCTCCAGTTTACTACATATGCCTTGGGTGTGGTGGGGTGCTAGGAGATTTAAAATGCTTAGGAAGATTTGGTTTTGTTCTTTGTTTCTTTGTTTCTTTCCTTTGATCTGAGGAACACTGAGGCTGTTGTATTATTAGTTCTACATGTTTTTTTATTCCCCTTTATCTTTATGTTACAGGATTTAATAATTACCTGAAAATGTCCCAAAACACAGGGCTGACAGGAAAGGATACGTCAGAAATGCCCCCTCCAGATAGGGGTATATAACAAACATGGAAAGACAATGGCATAAAACCTCAGGAAAAAACAAAGTGACAACTGAGGATGAACAAATCAAATCTGCCAAAATCAAGCTCCTCCCTCAGGATTTTGCATCTCCCAGTTCCCTGTTAGTTTCTATATGTTTTGATCGTTGTTCTCGTTAATCTTTTGGTTGAGTTGTGTTTTTTCTCATGATTAAGGATCCTGATTTTGCCACTTTGATTTGTTTGGGAATGTCAACAAATAAGAACATCACAATGCAAGAGTTGTGTTTTGCATGGAATTATGGGAGTGGTTGTCCATTAACCTGATGTTATTACCGCACATTACCACTAGTTGTCAGAAGCCTGATTGAGCAGACTTAGGTCTGTAGGTCTGTAGGACTTTAGGTCTCTAGGTCTGGAGGTTTTTAGGTCTTTATGTCTGTAGGTCTGTTGTTAAGATGCTAACAGAAAGCGGATGTCATGTGATCTTCCTCGTTTTCCTCATTGTTTGGTCTTGGATTCTTCCCGTTCCTGGATCGTTGTTGACATAAAGCTAGTTGGCCTCTGGGAATGTATTGCTGTCAGGTTTTTACCCTGTCACCACATGATGCGTGCCCACTCTCGCCTTTGTGTCTTGTGGGACTGGTTCACCTCTGCTTTTATGGCCTTTTCACTGTGTCTGTTCTCATTCTGCTGTTGAGAGGAGGTTAGTGGACGATGCGCTGAACCCACTGAATACATAAAGGAGCCTTTATATACTTTCTAAATGTAAGCGCATCAAAAATCTACGTACCACCAATTTCCTATTACGCAAAGAGTCCTGTGTCACATGACAACTGGGACTAAAAGTTGATGAATAGAAAAAACAAAGGCGGGAAACACAAAGGAAAGAGAGGAAACTGTGTAAGTCTCCTCTCCACAGTTTAAAGAGAAAAATAACACATGAAGACATTGAGGTGTGTTAGGAAATACAGAGGTTGAAATCCACAACACAGCACAATGACCTCTCCTCACCAGTCCTCCAGTTTGGTTTAGGTCTATCAGGTGTTAATCCTTAATCTGTCTAAGATTAAGGGTGTGATCTTTTAACGTTCTCACGTTGATTTGTTGGGCTTGTCAATGAATGACATCAGCTCACATTTTAGATGGAACTCGTGGAGTCGTTCTCTCAAACCAGCTGTTATTTCCAAAAGAGTCACAGAGTCAATGCAGACATTCAACAACTGTCTCACTGAACGTCTGCTATGTGCCCAAACGTGGACCACTGGCTCAGTCTGGGTGCACCTATTTTAGCTCTGCTGACACATTGAGCGGACAGGTCAGCCTGAGCACTTGTGTCTTTAGCTCTGACCTCCTGCTGGGAGGGGAAGGTCAGCCTCACCCTCCAACTCCAGCTCATGTCCACTCCTCTGCCATTCTCTGCTTTATCTTGTCTTTTTTCTCCTAACATCAGAGTTTCTCATCCTTTTTAAACCCCAACACTCTAATGTAAATAACATTGGTGTCAAGGTGTGACACACGGAGGTCGCACTTGTTGAATGTTATCAGTCGGTTCCTCTCGGTCTGAGAAATCCACTCTAACCAAATGTGAACTGTCAAAGATCTCAGGATGCTGTGAGCCTCCGCTTTGTGAAAATGTGTCCTAAAAAGAGCCCTGATGGATGGGTGCAAAATATTGCACACTGTGTTTTTTTTTTTTTTGTAAATAAACTTCATAAACTACAGCCCAAAGGGAACTGTACCAAGGATGAAGAGCAAAATATGGTTCCTATAGCTGTGTCTCATTTGACGGCACGCTTCCTTTGAAGTTTGGTTATGTAATAATTACTCGAGTATACATCCTGTTTAGACAGATCCTTCAAATTCAATCTTCATTTGAGTTTGGAGAACAAAAGGTTGTATCCTTCCGGGCCTTGCAATTTCCAGACAGTTGCAATGAATAATGGCAATGTATTGAGAGTTCGCGTTCAAATGAAAGTCTTCCCAGGGTGCCGCACTGCTTAATGTGTTGAATTTTGATGTGGACATTCTACACATTGGGAGTAAACAATGTTGAGAACTTTGATGACTTAGACAAAGTCTTTTAAGGCCGAACCTTCTGTCATCTGCAGTAGGAGCAGTCCGATGAAGTTAGACACAGCTAATGTCTCCTGTTGTGTTGTCTCCTTGTCTCCTCATGTTGTCTCATTCTTTGTTTGTGAGAGGCTTTACAACTAAAATCCCTTTCAGCTACACTAGCTTACATATTAATGTTAAACAGCAGCAGAGTAAACAACCAACTGAAGTTGTAAAACAGGGCAGTGTCCCCTCCCCTCTTAATTAAAAGTGCCAAAGACTTCCACTTGCTCAGCAAATGTTTGTCCGTCATAGGCTCGAACTTCAGCCTAGAGTGCCTTTCCTTTGCACTTTTCAAAGTAGGAGGTAGGAAAGTTGAGAGTTCTGAGTGGCAGTGTGGGGTGCGAGCGTTTCATGGTGATGGTAAATATGAGTTCAGTACATTAAAGTTCCTTTTTTGTTTTGTTTTTTCTGCTCTTTGACAGCAAAAAGCCCTGCTCAAGGACACCTCCAGGGTTGGGTTGCTTCGTGATGGGAAAACGTTATCATTCCTTCGCCTGCCATAGATTTTTCCACATTTTTTTAGATCCCATGCAGAGATTTCACATCACAAGATAACATCTCTTACCTTAAGGACACCTCTGCCCCTACAAAGTGACATTTGTCCTCATAGTCAGCTGTGAATTTACCCCTCTCCTCCAGGAAATATGATGGCTCACTTTTTAGCCGGCTTTTCAATATGCTCAAGACGTACACTAATTATTTCAAATCATAGTTTCAGAAGAAATTGGTATGGATTTATTCATGAAGCCAGCGTCTAAACAAGCAGCAAACATCCTTATTTGTCATACTTTCCCCTCAGAGCCGCACAATTTAGAGCAATCATTTTCCACAATTGTCATCTCTCCAGAAGAAGACAAACAATGGTCTGCATTGGTTGTCGCTTGGCCTTGAAGGCCACGCTGTGCTTTCCTGACACACACATCGCACCCCGTGCTCTCTGCTGCTCATTATTATTCCGCTGCAGCAGAAACCCAGGCGGCTGTTCAAGGCTGAATGTTTCTTTTATTCAAGATCGACACGGATGGCTGTTTTTCACAGCTTAGTGCTTCTGACACACACTTTGTTGGCTTATAAAAGACAGTCGCAACAATGGAGGTGTAATCTGAGCACTCCTAAGTGGTGCTCTCAGGGGCACTTAGGAGCTGGACCATCATTCCTATTTAAAGGACTTTGGATACATATGATAGGCCTTTTTACATCAGTAACCCATTACTAAATGAGTATACCAAACAGAAAAGGGCATACCTGTCAATTTCTGGAGCAGCTCTGATATTTAAGATCCATCCAACATGTGTGGGACAACGGTGTGAAGTCCTCAGTCTGGAGTGTTTGTGTGTTGTTTTTCTTTGTTGACTCAGCAGAGTGATGAGGCGATGGGAGAGAGGGAGGTGAGCCAGAGTTTAATGTTGACAGAGACCTGGAGGAGAGCGTGCTTATTTAGATGAAGTGGCCAGAGGTGTGAGTGTGTGTGAGATGCCAAGTTAATGGTCATAAGGGATCACGGCTGTGTGGTGAAATGATGCTCAGCGGACAGTTTGCATCAGCGAGAAAATGCACTTAAGGATATTTGAGAGCTTCATCCTTTTCAGTCTTTGGTTTTCGCAGCTCTGCATCCATAAAATAAAAGGCCAGATAAGGTGTTAGCTGTTTGCGCTGAGGGGAAAAGACGGTGAAGGAAACCTCAAGAATTCCTGTCAAGTTTGAAGAACTTCCTGTAAATTTGTGTGCTTTAGTGCTGCACAGATGATGATGATGAGATGACGTTAAGTCTTCCGCAGCGTGGCGTGGAGATAATCCTGCAGTCTCATATCTTAAGCTGTACAACAGGGAATGTAAAGGGGGTGATTCACGACTTTTATTTAATACATTTTTCAATCTTAAGCATTCCTTCTTTTTGTCTTTTAAGTCCTTTGGTTTGTAATCTGTCATTTTTTATATTCTTTTTATGTTTTTGTAGAGCTATAGAGATAAACTTGTGTTGCCTTGTGAGATTTTGATCAGGCAGAGAGAGAGAGAGTGGATGGCTCTGTTTATCGACAAATGACAGTGAAAAAGGACATTTTCACACAGGATCTTTTCTTCCTCTCCTCTCTCACTCCTTCATTAGTTTGCAGATATTTCATGATATGCGACCCTACCGATCATGTTCCATATTGATTTTTGATTGAACAGCAGTGATCCTGTCAGAGGTTAAATGTTATCAGAATGACCTATAATCTCCCAGATTGACCATCATAAATAACAGAGGTGTTTTGTTTTTACTCTCTTTCTGGAGTAAAGCTGACCACTAACACTGATTTAACATCCGGGTGGTGGTGTGCGGTGGGTTACGAGCTGTGAGAGTGTGTGTGAAATCAAACACAAACCCTGGAGAATGTCCATCAGTGTGAATGATCAAAATACCACAACGCCAGGGCAGAAACCAGAACAACTTTTCTGCCAATAATCTGCTTCGATTTTCCCAGCTCCCTCCTCAGCCTGGCCGCCGCTGCTGTCACGGCTCTATGTGGCCGGGGGAAAATTGATTCCACCCGACCGCAGAAGACTTTCTCTCCCGGTGGAGACTTTTGGCCTTCGGCATGTTCACCTCCCCTCCCCCTCCTCTTCTTTTCCTTCTCTGCCCTCAGCTGCTGATATCATCCTCTAAACTTCTGTTTATGCTGGTGAGGGTAAAGATGAAAAAACTTTTTACTGTCGTGGGATTTAATGAAAACCTTTCTGCACAAATTGACACGCCACTGCGGTGTGTTTGCTTGTTGTGTGTGTTGGAGCAGATGACACGGCTCAGAGTGTTTTAATGTGTCAGCAGTGCCATGTGGCTGGCTCACCTCTCATTTATCCCTTTTTAGAGCCGGGGCGACGCCCTGAGGATGGATGGATCTCATCCAGAGATCTTTAAACGCTGTCTGGTTGTTCACCTTCCTGTCCTCACAGCCACACACACACACACACACCCACACACACACCTGTTGTGTTTCATTATCAGAATCTCCTCAGCTCCTGTGTGCAGCCTGGAAGAAGCTGTCAGATTTAGTGACAGATTTATCATCATGAACCTGCAGCCACTTTCACTTTCCACTCTACATAATAAACATAAGAACAAACACACACTCGCTATGTTTTCAGTCCCATTGGACTCTGGTGGTCGTGTCGTCGACGTCTTGCTGGCATCATGTGTGACAGAGATGATCCCTGTGTGTCTGCAGACCTCCGCAGGGTAAAAACCCCTTCACCTAGGAGAAGACCAACTCTTTGATGGTACCAAGGTGAAGACCGCTTCAAGCCTCTTGACTTTGCCCACACCTTGAAACCATCACGATGCTCATGGTTATCCGTACAAGTGCTCTCTCTCTCCGTTTGGGCGAGTTTGGACGTTTAAGTCAGTGTGCTTTAAGCAATCTCTCTTTGAAGTTGTCTGATTGTCCACGTTCTGCCTCTCTCTCTCTCTCTCTTCCGGGACAACAACAAGCCTTTTAGCTGTGCGCGTGCGTGTGTGTCTGTGTGTGTTTGTGTGTTTGCTCTGAAGGCTCCACGCGCCCATTACGTATGCCGAACCCTTTTTTTTTTCTCATCGCGAGCCCATCCGCTTCGTTTGATGACTCGAGGCTTCAAATCCAGTTTGAAGAGACTCCTCTCCTCAAGGTGACAGGTTTACTCTCTGGGAGTGTGCGGCGGCGAGGTGCTTGGCACATGAAAGCTCGCCCTTGCCTTCGCCCCGTGGGTTAATTTGACAGAACACACGGTAGCGAGCGATTGATTACTGTTCAAAGAGTCTTATATCAGCTGCTGGTAATGGTTCCCCAATGAGAGAAGAGAGAACAAGAGCATCCGTCTCTTCCAATCATTATGTAGGAGGTGGTAAGTGACAGTGTAATAGGCGGAGAGCGTGTACTTGTGCGAGAGGATTAAAGTGAGCTCGGATGTGTTCAGCCGTGTCTGCGCGTGTTCGATTGCTTGCGTACAGACGTGGACAGATGCTGCTGTTTGTGTCTGTTTATGTATATTATCTCCACGGCAGCAGATGAGGACATCACCAGTCCTCAGTGATGGCTGGAACCCCCCCAAACCGCCTCCTTTCAGGATCTGTCTGAACTCATTCATTTATTTTACTGCACTTCAACGTCTTCTGTTTTTTGGCTCGTCTGTCCTGAGCTTTGTTCTACTTTCTATGAGACCTGCACTAATTTACCATAAAAGCCTTTTCTGTGACATTTACACCCTTAAATAAGATAAGCAGCTGTTTCTGCTGCTTTCTATGGTGACCTTTTTGCCCCTGTGCACCCCTAACTGGGGCTGCTTCGTAGATTTTATGAATATCAAAACCCCAGCATGCCCTGCGTCAACTGTTTGAACCAGAACTTCTATTTTGCAGTAACCAGGAGATTGAAAAGTACAAAAACTGCCACCAGTACCAAACAATGATTCAGTCCTAATTGTGTAAGACGCCGTGATGTCATGGTAACT
The DNA here is from genome assembly GCA_900303265.1 of Brotula barbata. Lineage (NCBI taxonomy): Eukaryota > Metazoa > Chordata > Actinopteri > Ophidiiformes > Ophidiidae > Brotula > Brotula barbata. Next base: position 41,818 of record OMNV01007513.1, read on the forward strand.
ATTCAAGAACTAATGATAAATATTCAAGAATAGTTATCATTAGTTAGAAACCTCTTGGGACCCCTGCGGAGCTTTCGAACCGAGCCGATTGATGACCAATTATCTCTGTCTTTCTTTCTGTCATTTCCCAGGTGCCCTTGCTATCCTGATCCCAGAGCTGGATCTTGTCATCTCGTTGGTCGGCTCGGTCAGCAGCAGTTTCCTGGCGCTCATCTTCCCGCCCCTCCTCCAGATGGTGACCTTTCACACAGAGGGCATGATGTGGCCGGTGTATGTCAAGAACAGCATCATCAGCGCCGTGGGGTTCATCGGTTTCATAACGGGGACCTACATCGCCATCGGGGAAATCATTGAGCGAAACGCACAGCACACGTCTTCGTACATGGTCCAGTGATGAGGAAGGACCGATCAGAAAGGATTTTAGGCCACACTTTGTTTCCCCCTCCTTTAGTTCGATCCACTTCTGATGATGTCAGCCATTTTTGTCTGAATTCTGTGTGTTTTTTTGAAAACAATATCAAGCTGTTTAGATTTGCGGTATGTGTCGTTTAGTTTGATTAGGTCACCATCATACCACCGCGTACTGCTGTAGCTGACACACGCGCTCGGGACTGTTTGTTGTAACATGACTCATTATTCTGGACGTGGTGTGTAACGTAATGTTCATGTAGTCATCGTCGCTGATGGTCAAGATAAAAGACGACCTGTGTTTTCCGGCAGTTACGCGGTCCTCTTTTTGTGAATATCAGTGTTATTTAGTTACAGAATCAAACTACCTCACAAACCTTTACTGAAAACATTTCCAACATCTAGATTAGACAGTCTGGAGTGTTGAAAATTACAAAAATTTCGGACTGAGCTGTGGAGCCCAAGGATTTACAGCATTCAGAATTAGTCCAACCCCCTCCCAGGTCACCTCAAAAATGGGAAAAAAATATCACAAGCAACACAATCGAGGTTGGGCGCCAGGACCAAAGACCTGCCGACCACCGCACAGACCAGGGTTTGCTTCCCGGGAGCGGCAGGTCCGGTTTGGCCGTGAGGTCCGACCGACCGTCCTACTGGACGGTTAGGGTTCCTGCAGTGTGGTGGGTGGGGTAGTGACGGAGGTAGCTGTGACAGTGGGGCCAAGCGGTGCCAAGGATGTGAGCACCAGAATGAGTCTTTCCAAACACGGGAGTAAAGGAGAAAAAAATCAACTTACGAAAAGAATTATTGTTGCACTTTGATTTTTGCCTTATTCAGGTCATCTGCACTGTAGTTTGACATGTTCAAGAATCAACTGTACGATTAAAGACGACATAGAAAAATGCACGAGAGAAGATAAACTTAAGTTAGATTTTCTGTGTGCACAAACAATCGAGGAGAGATTCTCCACATGTGTGTCACATGGCTTTGCTTTTTTCTTTTATTCTGTCTTGGATCATATATTTTAGTATTTCTTTGTTGTAATGTCACTAAATTATTATTTTTTTATTCCAACAGCATGGATTTTTAATACTTCAGCCTAACCTGTATTAATTTTAGAGTATTCTGTAATAATTACAGTGAAGGTCTGCATGTAACAAAGTCATTTAAAGAAAATGTTTCATTCCAAGATGTAAACCGCTTCCATCTCTACGTGAAACAGAACAAAGCCAACGCGTTTATTTTCACGCATATTTCCACAACTTTTTATGACGTGCGTGTTTCGGCTGTACAAAGAGTTTGCAAATGTTAGAAATGTTTGTTCAACCTCTTTTTTTTTGCACATGACTGTGTTTGCACAAAGTTAAGGAAGACAATAGTCAATTTTAGTCCGGGATTATACACGCTTGTAGCCTAGAGTCGCTACGTGATGGTTGAAACACAAGTCATTATTCGGTCTATGAAACAATGTCGTGAAATCCAGGAAAAGTTATACAATTACAGAGTGAATTTCCAATCCTTGAAATTAAAATGAGTAAACTTTATTGTAAAACCAGCATGGAATCTTGAATTGACGGTGATGGTTGCTAAGACACAGACTGGTGTCCCTTGTTTTTGCGCAAAAAAAATCCTGCAATTAAGGGATTTATTTTTTTAGAAAAGTGTACAATGTCACTAAAGACTACACTCAAGGAAGGCAAATTATGGTACAGTGTCGCGGTGGACTACGGATTCTCCTCGTAACTGTCAGCCATTATCCCTGCTGCTGATGTGACAACACTGCCCCCCCCACTGTTTCTGCAGGTATTGCAAATTGTTAACAGACTTCATTCTTGGGGATCGTGAACAACCAAAGAACGTAGCAGCAGCCATCATGCAGGAATCCTGGCATTAGTCTCCGTGTGGCTGGGTTTTTTTTGGGGGGGTAATCCCACTGGACCTGAGGATGATGATGATGATGATGATGTTGATGATGACGATGGTGGCTCTGTGCAGCTACAAAAAACGTATTCATTGTTTATTTTAATTTCTTACCCAGAATAAATAAATGTAAACCATCCACATGCTTGACTGTCTGTTTTTTTCAGTTGACTACACAAAGTTTTTGGCTCGCGTTGATGTTTTGTTTTGGTTTTATTTGTTTTGTTATTTTGGACCTGATATACAAAAGTTTTCAACACTCGCCACGTCAGCGATCCCAGTAATCCTGTGGGCGCCTATGAGAGGGAAGCAGATTGGATGGGGAAGAGGAAGGAAGAGGAAGGAAAGGTCCCACTGGGTTAATTTTCCTCCGTAAAGCTCCCACTCAGCCACAGATGGAATTTCATTAATCCGGGTGGGAGGAGGCGAGTCTCTAATGCACGGCCGCATATTCAGACAGCGGCCTGCATTCCACCTCAGCTGCTGATTACCGCGTGCTGCCAGTGTGTTTAGCTCCATGTGTACGCACATTGAATGTAAAGTAGTTCTCCTTCCTCTTCCTCACCACTTTTACATCAGATTTCCTGTTCTACCAAGCTCACTCTGGCAGCCAGCGTGGCCTATAATTCCTACGATAAACTTCAGTAACTTCAGCTGGATTCAATGAAAAACATGGATTTGTCCTCAAATTCTCGACAGGTTTGTGCCCGCGGGGAAGGACTTCCTCTGAGTAAGGACTGTTAATATCCCCCTTCCTGTCAAAAAGGAAAGGAAGTGGGCCTCAGTGGACAGTCTGGGTCATGACCTTTATTTCAGAGAACCTGGAGGTCCCCTTAAACACCCGGGTTGATTGCTTTATACCATTTTTTTTGTTTACATACCTATCAAAAATGATTAAAATGCTTTTTATTGTTTTTTTTATCATCCTGCATTTCAGTTTTTTGTGTTTTACTTTTATATCATTTTTTTTTTGTAATTTTTCAGATTTAATCAGTATTCCTGAGACTGCATGGTTAAAAAAAAACATATCAAAGCGGCATCATCTCTGTTTGAGCTTTCTGCGCGGCTGCTTGTTGACAGCGTGCAGTGCAGCTCCCGCTGTCAACCTGACATCAAACCTGTGCAGCTCAGGTTTGATTCACCTCAGAAACTAAATGTGAGAGTGTCGCCGAGTCACGAATCCTGTTGCTCATCTTCATATTTCAGTTAGAGACACTTTGATTTATATCAAATAGAAACAGAAAGCTTTAGTGCTCCTTTAAAATGTGTTTAATCACAGCTGATCGAGTTCACTTTAAGGGAAAATATTCAGGGTTATTTACTTTCATTTATTTCCTTTGAAAAATTCTCTTAAGTTCTGATTGTCATCATTTTACATTTACCCATAATGCAGCCTGATAGATTTGGTGTCTTTAGAAACTTTTGGCCTTTCACCACCACAAAAAGTCAAACTTGATGAAGATGGAGACATGAGAACAAAGGGAAAATAAAGAAGATATTCAAAATAAAAGCCCAACACAAAACCTGTGCCGTGCAAACGAAAGATGGACGAGTAAAAAACTTTCTACTGAGGAAAAGGAAAGTTTGTGTCTGTGTAGAGCTTCATCACAGCAGAGGATGAGGAGGATTTATAACTTCAGCTCCTCCCTGCACAGATGAATCCACTCACAGCACACAGCAGCTGAAAGCAATGATTACTCTCACACACACACACACACACACACATAGACACACACATACACAAGTACACACACACACAAACTTGTTGCTTCTTTTATTGGATGTGTTTGATATCTTTTGCTTGTTTATTTGGTTTGTTGTCTTTTTTTAAACTTCCCTTTAAAATGTTTCTTTTTATGTCTTTTACTCTGAAAAAATCTAATCTGTAGTGATGTTTGCTAAAAAGGAATGAAACGTTTCATCATGTTCCTAAATGAGGAGTCCAAAGGATCCACGCCTCTCAGCGTCCCCAGAATCAGATCATCAACCAACGACCTCTGACCTGTGATGATGCACGGTCAGGTGGCCTCTTCATCGCTCCGTCCGATGGGATTGAAACAGGACGACACCCAGAGCTGAGAGGTCGTCACGCTACGCCAGATAAATAAATAAAAGCAGTTCTTACAGTGCCACCATCAGGTCGACGGTGCCAACCTGGACGCCTCTGAAAACACAACAAAGGCGAAAACAGAGACAAAGTGGACAGCAGGGGGCGTCGGCTCTTTATTAAGACCAGGCGTCGCTCACACACATTCAGAGGAAACGTTGTCCACGGCCGCGTGCAAAAACAGCAGCACAGCTACATTCTTTGTTTACGGCAACAAACAAACAACAAATAAACAACAAGCTCCGTGTGTCTAAGCCTAAAGTTTGTTTTTTAGTCGTACTTTCGCTTCTTCTTCTGTAACTTTTCCACTCAAACCCTGCGTGTGTTTGATTCAGCACCAAATGTTTTCTTCTGTCGTCCGCCCACAGGGGAACGGAACATTTAAGCACATTTTTGAAACCGTTGCAAAAATAACAAAATGCAAATTCAGCAGTATGAGGTGCGATTGATTCCCTCAGCTGGTTTTGAAGCAACGCAGAGTTGCCACTGCACGACGAAGAGGAGAAGGCAACAAACTGACAAACAAACTTGGTTTTGTTTTTCTTCTTGTTTACTTCTCTGGCTCCTCCCACTCTTTTCCACGTTAGGCGCTCCCACTTTGGCGATCAACTTTTTTCAACATTTCTAAAATCCACATCGACGGAGCATAAACACTTTTTTCAGTTTTTTAAATTTTGCTGTTTCCTTGTCTGACATAAATCTGACGTAAAAACTCGGCCGAGGACGTCACATTCATTCACTCCCTGAACGTCCCCTCACACACACACCAACCTAGGACCCAGGTCTCAGTACTGGGACCTTGGGGTCTTGCGTCCTTTTGTCCCCCACAGTCCGAACGTCCCTCACCCTGTGTTAACGTGGAGACAAGCAGCTCAGTAAAATGGAGTCCTAGCATAGCAACACGCTCCTTACCACCCATGTTCCTCCTCCTCCTACCCCTCCTCCTCCTCCTCCTCCTCCTCCTCCCAGGAC
>OMNV01007535.1:4598-33700 GCA_900303265.1 Brotula barbata
AGTTATTGCCCCTCTTGAACATGTTGCATTAACATGATTTATTTACTGTTTTGATTTTGTTATTAAACTTAACGCCACATATCAAACTGACAAAAACAGCAACAGTAAGGACCTGCGTGTTTCTCCACTTAATATATACGTCATACTGTTATATTTTTGGACACGTATGTTCTGTGTTGTCTAGAAACCCTGATGATGACACATACAAAGATATATACGTACTGTTAATGTTACTTTGATCGTCCAACGAAAACGGTAAAAAGAACGGTGGCAAATACAAACCATTAGCATCATGTCATTTATTACAGGAAATTAAGAGCCCTTGAACTACCACCATTGCATTTGAACATTGTTTTTGTCAGTGTTGAGGAAATGTTTGACCATAGCACAAAAATAATAGGGTGCATTAAAAAAAAAACCTCCACCAATATTTGACATTTTGCAGTGATTTTGATGGTAAATTTTGGTCTAACTTCCTTCCCTGTTATTGCCCTCAGCGCCAAATGCTAATTATTTATTGAAATTATACACGCGGTGATGTCAAGTTTGTCCACTGAGAGTCTTGGCATTGACATGTGACTGACAAGTTAAGAAAAATAAATTCATATCCAGCGGTTGGGCTTGGCGGCAGCTGGACTTCCTGTTAGGTCTTGAAGGTTTTGTCACCTTCGCTCCGAGACAGTGACGGGCAGTAACCTAGCGTTTGTCCTCCGAGTGTCGTTCACACCTTTGGCCAGGCAGACCTGCGGGTCACACGAGCGTCATGACGGGTAAATTGAACGGAAACGCAAAAGATAGAGGAGAATATTTGTCTGTGAACCTTCACGCGACTCTCGTGGAGCCCCAGGATTCATCTGATGCTGAGGCGTGAACGACTCTCTGCTGGACGTCCACGCCTTCCTGACCTCCTCTTTCCAACATCTCTACATCGTTGTCACCGAAAAAAAGAGTTTCGTCTTGCGAGACCAAAACAACAAGTCCGGCTGCCTCGAACGTCTACAGCGAGGTGTGAAATGAGCCTGAAAAATCAAGAAATTAAATTCAAGTTTCGCAACATCGAGCCTCATCGTAGGTGAGCGACAAGAAACAACGGAGTGGGTTCGTCATGATAGTCGCAAAAACAGAGGTAACTCTGTGAATTATACATTTTATTTCATGCCATCTTGAGAAAGCCAAATACCAAATATTCCATACATGGACACCATCATCAGGGTATCAGCAAATTGTACACAATCACATATAATGTAATATAGAAAATGTGTGGTCGGTTCTCCTGCGTCTGAGGAACAACCGACCCTCAGGTAACGTCTCTCACTCACTTGTCTAGTGATGGTGATTCTCAGGATTTGGCGAAGGTGCAGGAGAAGCCATGACTCCTTGGAGGTCTGTGCTCGGGGTTTCCCTGACAGGAAGTCAGCCTGATGTGTCCAATAGCAGGTTGAGCCGTCCCAGTCCTACTCTGTGTCCTCCGCTGGGGCTCTGACGGCGTTTACCGTCAGAGACGCTCCTCTCCGTCTGAAGAGGCGCTCGTCTTCACTGTCCCACGCACTGAGGCGCTGAATTCAAATAATTCTATGACAGTTTGTAGAATTTACAGATGTGTGGCCAATGTGGGCGTTTGTTGGGTCAGTGCCAATATCACCTATTAGGTACTGTGGATCCTGCAGGCTACAATATAAGACAACAGGCACACAGCGCTCAACAAACACCGTAGAAACTAAAAACCAAGACACCAATGGTGAAACGTAAGTTAGAAAACAAACCTTTTCAGACTCCATAAAAAGTCCTTTTCTGGAGTCCCTGTCTGCTTTTTCTCCGTGCGTGAAGACAGTTTCACAAAAAAATAAAATTAAAATAAAATATGACGACGCCGTGTCGATGACACTTTTTGTTCCGTGCATCGTAACTGGGCCAAGTTTGGCTGCACTGAGTTACATTTCCATAGCAACTGAGGTATGTTCACCGTTGCCAAGTGTGAAGTGATTTTTCATGACACTCGATATGATCTGTGGGAGAAAGCCCCGTGTCTGTGCTTTATGCTCCGTCACTGTGACCGGCAGTGGTGTCATCCCTCCCTCCTAACGGCAAACTACGAGGCTCCCGCGCGTCTTTACTTCGCGAGCGGAAATTCAGGTCGACCGCTGTAAACCGGTTAAACCGGTTGTGGAGCTGGCAGACCTACATCCTTTCCACCGTCGCCCCTCGAGTTTTATTTCTTAGAAAGCGGTCATCTTGCTTCGTCACGGACGTCATCCCCATTGCCCTTAACTGTGCTGGTTAGCTCTGAGGACTCGCTCAGATGGACATCGTAACAGTCTGCGGACAACGCTCTGTGGGGATCCGCCGGGACCGGGCAGCTCGCTAACGCCTCGCCTGAAAAGCACCTGAGTTCATAAGGTGCTCTTTTTAATTTGAAGTATATATCTGAATGTGTGCATTTCCTGGCATATAACACACATAAAATATGACTGTGGAACACTCCGGCGGTGTCATTTAGCTCTATTTTCTAACATAATGCAGCCTTGGAGACCCGTTAAAAGGCATATCATCAATATTCTGCAGTACATGCTTTCCGAGGACATTTTAAGTAAGTTGTAAAATATGAAAGGCCTATGCGAAGTTTTATGTGAAACTTATGAGGGAAATCTGTGGTGCAAATTTAGCAAAATGGATAAAATAGCAATGTGCATCTCACGTCCTCCGGTTCCTACGATTATTTTATGACTCACAGGCTTTGATGTATCTGACGTCACCGTCCACGTCTGTCTGTATCTGACCGTACTGTCCATATCAGTGCACCGTGTCTCTGTCCTTTGTACGATGATGTCATATTTGTTATTTTAAGGTAAAATCTACCCGCTCCCCTTACAAGTTCTACACTTAGAACCCCTTGAATTGTCCATTCACATCATAAACAAATCTTACAGTACATCAAAGTCTGAAATGATGATATTTACACGTCTCCACAAGGTCGGGGATGGGAGAGGGGATTATTTGGATGAATCCTTAGTTGCGGTTTGGAAATTCAACGTTTCCACGCCGGTATCCAGTCACCGAAGCAGTGAAATACTAGAGTTAGATGACAAGCTCGCCGTAGCCGCGAGCGTTTACATACAACAAAGAAGGAACACAAAGAGACAATCCCCTCTGAAGCAGATAAGGCTACACATCAGGTCAGGGCTGGTCCACGGTCGCTCTGCTGTTGGTGTGTGTGTATGCAGTGTGTTTGACGGTGCATATGTGTAACCCAGGGGAGCCGTTGAACAATGGGACTTTGCTGTCAATCGCGGGAGTTAGTATGGGTCATCCAGTGCCCACTCTCTCTCTCCTCCCACCCCTTCCCGACTGAGGGTTTTGGTTCTCCAGAGAGGCCGGGGTGTAGAGGTATGAAGAGTGAAACTTGGCCCCCCCGCCCTCACTTCTCCCCCTGTCCTCCTCGTTCCGAGACAACATACGCACATACGCTGATGATATCAGTCTATCTGTTGTAGAAAAAAAAGAACCATATATGTCTCCTCTGCAAAGTGCCAGCTGGGGGAGTGAATGAAACTCACAGGCCGGAAACCATGACCCGGTAGGAGGGAGGCATGTGTCTGTGCCGCGGGCTGGAACCAGGGCTGCCGTTGGGGCTGGTGCAGCTGGCGTCAACCCCTCCTATGGAAGGTAAGTAGGCATGGTGCAGGATGGGTAGCTGCAAGGACAGTCGACGCTGTATGCTGCGGGCGGAGGAGACGGTTAAACTGCATTATTAATATGAAGGATATTAGACGAGATGATTATTATTAATGTCAGACAGGAACATCAGCACAGTTGATGTGGCTTGTGATGTGACGGTTGGGTTTTTGACTGGGCGTGTTGGGCCGATATAACTGTGATTACGATGTGCCACATGAATGCACGTCGGAGAGGGAAACTCACTGACCTGCTGGCCTGGCTGATAACAGATTTACAGCTTTTGTCCAATGTTGCATAAATGAAACAGTCACTGTGTTTACATGCGCTTACACCTCGCTCCAATTACTCCAATTCTCTGCTGTGATTAAAGCAAAAATGCAAGTAAGCCACAGACAGTCCATCATTCAGTGAATATACATGACATGCTGTGTAATTAGAGTACGAGGAGAGAGAGAGAGAGAGGGAGCGAGGGAGTGGCGGAAATGCGTGCAGAGGCAGCTTACTCTGACTATGGTGTTTCCATGCCTGGATAAATCAAATTAAAATCACACGATCTTGATCTGTTACTCTGAGTAAACTTACTTTGAATCGAGCCGATTTCAATCACATTAAGCTGCATACTTGACGACAAATCAATTTATTGTCTTAAACGGAGTGTAATCAAAGTATTATTGTGCATGTAAATGGGCTGATTAAAGTCATCACACCCACGAGCTACACGCGACAGAAGCAAACAGACAACCTGCCTCCTTCCTGCTCCTCTGCCTCCTTGCTAATCCTCTGCGCCTCCCAGCTTCTGGGATTGTTCCCCAAAAAAGAACGTTTCATGCGTTTACGCCTGATGTGACTCTGTGCAACGTAGTTTGGCATTTTCAAGAATATTACATAACCAAATGACAGAGATGGGAGGAGAAAAGATGATGGAAGTGATCCGTCAGGAAAGAGGAAACCTATTAATTAGGCACACCTGGGAAAAGGTACATTCTTTATCTTCACCAACTGATTGTGTTCTATTTGTGCTGCGTTAGTAAGGCGTTTTTGTGAAAGTTTGTGGAGCTGCTGCTCTGTTCTATTCCACTCAACTGGATCAGGAATTTGTTTTCTGTCCACGCGTGCATTCGTCCGCGGCAACGAGAGCAGAGACTGAGCTCGGTGCAGATCGTCTGGAGCGGGCGAGTCCTCGGTGTCTCGTTCAAAGACGCCTGGAAATGGATTGAATCTGACGCCACTTAATGTTTCAAGTTTATTGTAGAGAACAATCAGCCTTAAGGATAACTTGAGTTAACTAATCAAGCTTGTGTCTGAAGAATAGTCCTGTTTTTTTGAAAGGTTGACAGTAACTGGACATAGTGACTTCATCTTCCTCATATTCAAACCGTCACTGTGTGGTTATTCGTTCTACCTTGGCTCTGTAACTTTCTTCCTGTTTTTCTCTTCTTTCTCTTCTCTTTCTCCCCCTGCCTCTCCGTCTCTCTTGCCTCCATGTGATCAAACATTCATGCGACATGGGAATAGCTGCGAGTGTTCCTTTACTTCTGTTCTCCTCCTTGTCTATTTTCAGAGCTGCTTCCAATGCAAGCTGTAAATCACTGGTTACATAAGCCCCAGTGTGTCTCTACCTCTTTCTCTCTCTCTCTCTCTCTCTCTCGCTCCTTATCTCACTCTGCCCTTCCTATCTAAACATCCTTCTCACTTAATCCATTGCTCACACATCTTCCCGCTCTTTCTCCGCTCCATAATATTTTGCCCTCCTCGTCTCCTTGTCTCCCTCTCCCCTTTCCATCCATATGTACTTCTATGTTATGCATTCTTTTCCTCGCCCTGGGGAGGGGGGAGCACTCTCAATGATGCATGAAGTGTCCCCCCATTGATGAAGTCCACATTCCTAAGCTCTGCTGCCCTATGAATAATAAGTGAACGTACTGTGTGTCTCCATTTGTCGCATGAGTGTTTTGAGTGTCCAAAGCCATCATCTTTTACCGTTTGGGACAACACCGAGTCAGCTGTCTATGTATGCATAAATGTCAACATATTTAAGTGCGTGTTCTTGTGTTACAGGCAGTCGGGCCTCAGCCTGGTGGGACACACATGTACGTGGTCCGATGTATCGGGGGTGCGTGGGAGAGAGAGGTACAGGACTGGTCCATGATTTTGCAGGGCTCTGTTGCCAGAGCAACAGACTGAGAGCTGCTGGTGGTTTGCGATATGTGTGACGTGGAGTCTGATGAGAAAGCCAACAAGAGGGGGGATGGAGGGTGGAGGTGCTAAAGAAAAAAAAAAAATCTCACTGTTCGGGCGAGTTGATATCCTCGAGGGGACCTCTGTTTATTCTGGAAGGATCCATGGAGCCCCACTGTGCCTGAGGCTTCTGCTCCAGGTGGTTCTTCAGTATTGACTTCTCTCCGTCTGCAGAGAAACACATGTACACGTCACACAAACCATGACAGGCTGTCAAATCAACTGTCATGAGTTGCACTGCCACATCTCTCACATGCACAACAAGTTTCAGTCCGTCAGCCATAACCGTAGCCCTCATCCAAACATAGAACACGTCAGCCGTGTCTGTCATGTGAAAAGGAATCGGATCTCACTATTCATCACTGTATTACACAATGTGATATTCAAAGCTCAAATAACAACCATTACCAGTGTGTGATGAGTACAACAGACACAGAAAAACTACAAATTTGGGCAGAAGGAGAGAGAGAGAGAGAGAGCGAGAGAGAGACTTTCTTTTAAGACTATTTTAATTACAGTAAACATCCTTATCAGTTTTCCGAAATTGTAGCTGGAGAGTAATAGAATCATCTACTTTTCCTACAGTTTCCTTTCCGTTTGTCCCAGATTTCCCAGCACTAGCTGACCTGATTCAGTGATCGCAGCGGCCCACATCCTCACTGGACATCTGAGCTGGCAGGCCTATTTGAGAGCACAACCCCGCCCCTCTGTGCATTAAAGAAAGCCCAAGAGTTGTAATAAAAGCATAGGCATTGTTCAGAAAATGTATCGACACCACAAGATACTACAAGGAGCATTGAGACTTAGAGTAGGAGTTTTAAAGTTCTTACTTTAAGTCACTGAAAGACAAGGCTCTGACTGGTCACTAAGTCCTCGCAGATACAGGTCATGAGATTCACGTAATGAGATCATCAGAAAAGGGCGCTGTGACTTTGACTGTGGTGTGGTTGTTAGTGCCAGACAGGCTGGTTTGAGTGCTTCAGAAACAGATAATCTCCAGAGATTTTCACACACACAGACTGTTGGGAAAAACAAAAACATCCACGGTCAGCATCCAGAAAAGCCTTGTTTCTCCGAGAGGTCAGAGGAGAATAGACTGCTTCAAGCTGACAGGAAGGCTACAGTAACTCAGATAATCGCGCTTTACAATGGTCTCCCAACACACAACACGTCAAACTTTAGGGCAGATAGGCTACATCTATAACAGCGGGAGCCCCCATCGGTACTCTTGTCAGCCAACAACACGTATCGGAGGCTACAGTGGGTAGAGGCTCAGACTAGAAACGCTTGGCCTGGTCTGAGGAATCTCAATTTCATCCACAACATGCCCAATCTGACATCAACAGCATAGATGTTGCCATGTGTTCGCCTCAGGCTGGTGCTGATGGTGTAATGGTGGTAGGAATGTTTTCTGGACTCACATTGGCTTCTTCTTCATTACACACTGTGATGACACAATCTATCCATGCAATCAAGACCTCCTTACATAGTGGTCAGTGACTCTGTATTAACTTGAAAATATTACGGACAATTCAAAGTTAGAGAGCGAAAGAAAGAGAGAGAGTCTCGTGCTTTGTGAGTGAGTGTAATCGCTGTTGACACTACGTCCTACCCTTTTAACAGCCACTCATTCAGGGCCCCCAATACATTTAGACCGGCTCGCTCATGAATACTGATGACAACAGTTAGACGCTGATGATGATCGCTGTGAAGCAAAATGAGGCTGGGAAAAAAGTTTATATGCTGCTAGTCTTTAATGACCTGTGATTATATTTCCATAATGTGAGGCAGATTGATTGTTGTCTCTCTTGTCTCTTTTCAAGAAATGGTCATTCAAAAGATTATTTACCGGCCTGGAAAATGGCCCAGACTTGTCTGACAAATTGACCTAGAACACTGTGTACATGTTCTGGGTCAACTTGTTTTATACTGCTTCCATTTAAGGCAACTTGAACTTCACATTCACTTTCCCCCCCCCTTTCCTACACCACAAAAAAACACACCTTTTCCTCCGTAGAACTGCCAGCCCTCACTGCACGGTATTGTTTAGAGCCACGAGCTGCTTCTTTTTCTAGCTGCTTGTGACCTTCACATGAACACGCTGAATTAACTATTTCTATGTTATATCTCATGTTAAAGTATTATTTAACGACCAAACCATTTAGCAGAATATGAATATGACTGCATCTGATAATGACACAATTTCAAACTAAGGGTTGAAAAATTTCTGAAATATCTTCAGGCCTATTCTCTCAAGAAAATGACTACAAGAAGCACATACACATGTTTAGTATAAGGATGTATTTTATGTTCCTACAAAACTGAGATTTTCCTCTGAAGATGGCTGGAAATCTAGTCTGAAGTTGATCAAGTGTTCCTCGGGACAACTGGGAATTCTGATATATCGTAAATAAATTCTGATGGCAAAGCTACAGCAGTAATTTCAGACATCTTGTTAAAATGTTAATTTTACTGAAAAATCTCAAAAATAAGAAAATGTGATATCAACCAGTAAAGCTGTAAACATGCCCAATTCTCACTGGAATGTAGCTAATTTGCAGAATTAAATGCAAAAGATAACGGCTCTGATGTCTTGTTTTGACTTCCTTACTGAAAATTTAGTGTGTTTATGTTTTACTTTGTGTGCGAGTGTAGGTGAGTGTGTGTAAAAGCCAAATGCAGACGCAGAAGGAAGCAGAGAACAAAGAATGAAAGCGAGCATCAGAAACTTGCTCTGTAAACACACTCATTCACTGCTATCAGTCCTTTACATAACCATGAACTTTCACAGACGAGGAACTTTGTAAACAATTCTGACACGTTCTGCTTCTAAATCCAGACTGGGTGCAGCTGTTCGACTTTTTTTTTGCCTTCCAAACCTCAGACAGATCTACTCGGCACCCCAGAGAGCATCATTGTACCGGTGAACACGTCAGACGTGCCAAATCTGGCTGCTGTACATCAGCATCATCTTGCATCTGTTAAAATGTGACGAAGGCAAGCTCGTGTGTCATTTTTTAATCAATCCAAAGTGAAGTTCTGCACCAGAAAAGACCAATATGGCGCATGTATCTCTCTATTTAGCAGCTAATCATGTACAAATCTAATTCACGTTAACTGCATCCATATATGTGACACAAACACACAAATAATTAATAATTAAGTAATTATAATAATTAAGTGCAGAATCTACTGAGGGCCCTCTTTGAGTAGAATGTACAGCAGGCTTGTCTTGTTGTAAGAGAGCCATCAAAACATCAAAAGGAAAGACTTAAAATCGTGACTATTATCCAACATTATGATAAAATGATGGATCATGTGGGAAAAGTTAATGTCACTGCCACTGCAGCAACTGGATGGTAGAAGTAGATCTGCAAAAATCTTACATTATGTGGTATTTCATCATACTAAGACAGACTATATAGCACTCAGACAAGGCTGAATTATATCATAATGAATTATCCGGGGTTGTGTGTCTTAAGGTCACTAAATCATTTATTCCATCCCAGCGTTTTCATACAAAAGATCAATTGTGAAATTACTGAATAGATGAAACGAAAGGGTCCAAACTGAATTTTCACATCTACAGGGATGCTTGTAATATAATTAATTTGATATCTGTAAATAAACCGATCACAGGAAACACACCTTTGCCATCGGTGAAGTTGCGTATGCTGAGGATGTTGTTAGCGTCCGGGTAATGGTTCTGTTTGATGTAGGGAGTCTTCTCCGGCGTGTCCTGCAGCTGCATCGTCACTTCCTCTAGCTCCTTGTCCAGCTGTTCAGGCAGAGAAACAGAGAAAAGGTTTAGCTCAAACTTCATGAAAAAGAACAATCTCAAATAATCATCTACGTTCTTTGTTAAGATAAGTGCATTAAAGTGAGTACATTACGAACTGAAAACTGTTATCACATCGGCACTGTTCTCATAAATCATTTTCAGACAACCAAGGTGAGCTTTCTTGTCAGCTTTACTGTCTGGGTAGATCATCATTTGCCAACATCGCTGAACAAACGAAGAAGACGAACGAAGAACAACAGCAGTAAATCATCTCAGCGCCTTCGATTGTAAAGGGATCTGTCTGATGCAGAGAGGATAGCGCTTATTTGTACTGTTTCAAGCAAAAAATAAAATCCCAAGATAGTAAATTGTTTGCTGAAGTTGAATCTCGTTCCCGCTGGGACAGAGATTTGACAGAAATACTTATCCCGTCCAGTTACTTATATGAAATGTGAAGTTATGTGAAATGAAATAAAAGACAGCAGCACGCTATTCAGCTCTGACCTCTGTTATCCTCATGCGGAGCCGGTGGTTGTCAGTTTG
The DNA here is from genome assembly GCA_900303265.1 of Brotula barbata. Taxonomy (NCBI): domain Eukaryota; kingdom Metazoa; phylum Chordata; class Actinopteri; order Ophidiiformes; family Ophidiidae; genus Brotula; species Brotula barbata. The sequence goes on from OMNV01007535.1 coordinate 14,836, forward strand.
AAGCCCATCCAGTCGCGTGGTGTTGGCCTGGTTAACGCTCGTGACTGAGGTGGAGGTCTTGGAGTCTTCCTTCTTTTGGTTCTGGGTGAATTTTAACCTGCGGTTCTGAGTGGCTGCGTCTGGATTGGTCCTCATGGTGATTAACTAAGAGAGGGGTTACAGGTGTTAGTCACACTCAAATTACCTGGACTAAAATAAATCTACATTTATATCTGCCAGATACTGATGATGTCTGCTTCGTGACTCTAGTGATAATTAGACACTTACGACTTTGGCAATCCAGGTGTTAGGAGCTGTTGATGACACACACACACACACACACACACACACACACACACACACAGAGTTCTGTCTTCACACACTAAAACTAACCTTGGGAACAAAGACCAGACAAAGCGTGATGGTACTGCAGAAGATGATGACGAGCGCCACAATGCAGAACTGAACGTTGGGCTGATCCCTGGTGAGAAACGACACCGCGGCTCCGATGATGCACATGATGCCCACGTTGTACACACTCATCCCGATGTACTTGCTGTCGTTGAGAGCAGGGATGCTCACGTTTCTGGTCTCCCATGCCAGGAAACAGCCAAACAACTGTCGGACAGGGAGAGAGGATTCTTTTATCAATACTGTGAAAACTCTGGCATTTCAAAATAAAGGAGAGAGATAACTTTCATTATGCTCTTCATTATTCTTAAAACACACAAAAGCAGCAATGGTTGCGAGGTTCTCTTCTACATATATGAAAGAGTTTGAAAGAGTGCAAACTCATCAAAAGAGATTCATAAAACATCCTTGGCTTTCCTGCACGTAAAATGTTTACTTAGTAAGAGTGAGCTGTTTATTTCTTGGAACATTAGAAGTGCAGCAGCAGCCTGCTCAGCCTCCTGAATAATTCACTGTGGCCTGCCTGATTATTCACAGACTAAATGAGAGTTTGAGGAATGACAAGCACCAGAATTACAAGAGCAGTCGTCAAGGATTAGTGCATGTCAGGTATGTGTGTGTGTGTGTGTGTGTGTGTGTAAATGTTGTGTGTCAGCCTGTGAGTGTGTGTAGGCAGGGATGTGCTGTCCTGCTTTATGGCAGACAAAGAGCAATGTTCCCATTACCACTGGTTATGTTTTGGGAGAATTTGTACTTCAGTATTTATATTTTCTGAAATAATTACTTTAACTTCACTACATATCTGAAATAGAAAACGTACTTTTTCCCCACAAAACATGTCTGGTCCATTCTTTCATTGTTTTGTTGTAATCTTACTACTTTTCAGATGTCGAATCATTGTTTGTTTACAGTTAAACAACCAGCAAAACCATCATGAAATTGCTATAGAATGCACTGCTGTAAGAAATACACATTTCCCTGTTACATTACACCCCATTTTCCACATATTTCTGGTTATCTACTTTGGGAAGAAAACAACACAAATATTTTATATTGCCCCTTGAAGAAGCTGCAGTGTAGTTAGCTACTTTTGGCTGAAACTGAGCTACTTTAAACCCTGAGAAGCTTGTTATTTGAAAAGATAACATTTCAAAGAAGTTCCCCAACGCTGTGAACACACACATCTACGTGTGGAGAATAACTGTAGATATTTACGCCGTGATGAACATAGAGCTTTATAACTCAAACAGTCGTCCACAGTGTGTATACATGATAAAACTTTCTTTTCTTTCCTCTCACCATAAGCAGGCCCTTGTAGGCATAAACGATCCCAAGCCAAATGGTCATGTGGGTGTTTTCACAGTGTTCCAAGAAAGGACGGATGGCGATGTCTCGGCCTTGGGGGTCCGCCTTAGGACAAAGCGAGAGAGAAGAGAAATATGTAACATCAATATCCCATATTGCATCTCTGCAGTCACACAGACACCTTCCTGGTGAGAAACAAACAACAACTGTGCTGAAATAAAGGGAATCATTAGTAAGCTTGAAAACGCTATTGTCATTTTCTCTTTGCAGGTGTTCTAATTTTGCATTCAGCCATTGTGGACGAAAGCTCGGAGAGACAAAAGGTACACAGATTGATTTGCCGTCCACCGCCGGTACGGATGGACGGCGTCAGCTATCAGACATTCAGGTGTACAATCAAACTGTCTCACCATGGCCACTGGGCTTTCCCAACTCATCTGAAATTACATTAATCCCTGCTTAGGATGCTAATGGGCACGACTAATGAAGCTTATTCATAATGTGATTTACTCTCTCACCTCGTCTTTCTTGTCTCTTTCCGTCTCTGTCGGTCTATCTCTACATCCTGCTCACACGTTTCTATTCCCCTGGCTTTCTTCTCATTTTCACTTTCTTTTACCACAGCTACCGACACAGGTGATTTACAGAGCAAATTAGCACCTGAGGTGGATATTAATACGACAGAAACGCGTCGGTGCTCTTTTTGCTTGCTAACTTTGTCCCTCTGTGTCTCAGGCGCCGCTTTAAGAATCCTTCGGTGAGAGAAAACGTGTTTAAAAGGTGTACATGGATTCAGCTGCAGCCATACAATACATCAACCGTGTGACACCTGGAGCAAGGCTGGGCATAATGCCCTTCTGCTCCCGAAGTGTGTGTGCATGTGTCCTCTGGCTTATTTACAGTAAGACATGTCTAATGTCTTAATCTCTGTACGGGGGAAAGAGAGATCCCGACGGACGGAGACCCAGACGACAGGACGGAGATATTAACTGCCTCACGTCTAACGTACACACTGCCTATCATTAGGAAATACACACACCCACACAAGCAACACACACGCTGGAAAAATATCTCTTATATGACCCCCACATCTTCAATTCAGCAGGATTTCAGGACTTCAGTTTAGGATTTTTTAACAATGGAAATTGTTTAAAGTTTTTAAAATAACACTGAACTGCCTGACTTACAGTGTTTAAATTTATACATTTTATGTATCTATTCTATGTTGCTTACTGAATTTCACATTTCATTTTTTAGGTTTGTTAGTGAGACTGGGCATTAAATTTGAAATAAAACTTCATGAAGAAGGACCTGTCAGTGGATACCTTAGACTTTAAGAGATTAAATAACTTCACAAGGTAAAGAAGCAAAAAAGTTCACCAGTTTCCTCGCTTTAACTTTCAGAGCACCATTGTCTCGATTTTTCAGACACGTAATACAACTTTCACACAGTGTTCCTCATTTAGCTTTCCCTGGCTGTCTTTCCCTTTCAATATTTATGTCTGCAAAGGATTACATATGCAGCCATCACATCACAAGCCTTTACGGAAGACACTAGAACGACATAGCAGGCAGATCCCCCGCGCCTGTGATGTAAAGTCAATGTTTCTATCGTCTGCTGTAGGCTTTTGAAAGCCCTGATGGCTTAAAACAGAAACACATTAAAGAAAGAGGATTGATTCGGTGGCACTGAGTTCACTCACTTTTGTCAAAGCACTCTTGTAACCCTTTCTGAGAGTTCCCGTGGCAACCGCATATGTCATGTCAGTCATATTGTCGTGATTATTCTGGGACTTGAATTGAGGATTCATGTAAACTTTTGAGAATTGATGTGATGGGTTCTCTCTGCCTTAAAAGCCATCAAAAGGTTGAAACACATGAAAGTAGTGCAGGAGATGACGCACAGACTACTTTTAATTATTATTTTTTACAAGGAACCACAATTAGATGACAAAGAAGCCAGAAAGCTTCCTGGAAACAAAACAGTGAAACTCACGGATGAATTGTTCATCTGTAAGTTGCAGGTAGTACTACACTGACTAGGAAGAGAAAATAAAAGTAGTTCAAGCATTAACTGGCTCGGCCCAGCCTGACTTCTCTGGCCATGGTTGTGACAAGTATTAGCGTACCATGACAAATATATCCACAACACCTACAACTTCCCCACCGTAAATCCTGCCTGAGTGGAGCAAATTTTATGTTTGGTTGCATTTTTACAGTTTGAATTCCAAACAATGTGCGCTGGACCCAGAACTCTGCAGGTCTGCTAACAGCTTTTCTAAATCTTCTTCATTTATGTTCTTTGGCCCAGCACCAAAGCATAAAACTCTTATTCAAACAACCGAGCCCTAAAAGTCAAAGTACTTGCAAATCATTTGTTCGCACAGTATCTCATTCTGCACCATTGCTCCGCACCGAGTAAACTCGTGTCATTCACAATGAAAACTGTGAGACCAAATGAGAAATAATGCATGTGGGGTTTGGGTCTACTGTACATCAAAGCAGAGCAGACAGGAGCTCTTGCTTTTTGGAGGGAAGACGTCCGGGGAGTTGCCAGGCAACAGAGATGCACAGTGCATGTGTTCCCCAAAGTGACAGTGATCACGGTAAAAGTGTTGGTTCACAGTCATCTTTCACAGCATTAGCCCTCTAACGGATCACTCTGTAAGGGGTGCAGCAGGTACAACACCAGCAGGTCGTCCTTGGAGAGATGGAGCTAGATGCGAGAGAACAGCTTCGCTTATCTCAAACTTATTGCTGAGTGGCCTGTTACTTTCATCATGAAAGAAGGAAGATTTTAATACATCTTCAAATACTCGCCAATTATCAGTTATTCTGATTTGTTATGATATTGAAAAAGGTGGAAAAAAGGAAACAGAATCAGCCTTGTATTGGGAATCCTCAGCCACGCTCGCTATAATACCGGTATCAGCAAAAAAAACAAAAAAAAACCCTATTGGTCTATAAGTGGCCATGAACATGTTGCTGGACCAATCTCATACATGTTTCAGGCTCTGAGAGTTGATTGTCAAATGCCACTGAAAATGGAAACTGCTGCCTAAAAGGATGGAAAAATGTATTTTCAAAAAGTAAAAGGAAATGCCATTTTAGCTCATACTTGGAAAAACTCCAGTCATTTTAACATCAAAACACAAAAAGTCTGATGCGATGCACGTACGACAGCCTGCACTCCTTTATTCTCCCCGGGCCCCAACCTCAATTTCAAATACGGGTGCTTTCTTTAGGATACAGATCAGACTCTGACTGTAATGGCCTCTGGCCTGGTGGAGACCAGAGAGGGAAAGACGTAACAAGTGAGCAAGGAAATGGAGAGCTCACTCATTGTCACCTGCAGCCACATCACACAGAGAAATGTGTGTGTGAGCATATGTGCCTGTGGGTGTGAACGTTCGCACATTCTGTGAGCACACGTAAAAAAACCAGGTCTGGACTTGTGTGTATGTCAGGGACTGTTTGTGTGTGTGTGTGTAGATGAGCTAACGGGCGCACAATGACAGACACACTCCATCACTCAAACTGGCAATTACAACAGAGGATATTCCACAATGGTGAGCAGGAGGGAGAAAAAATGCGAGAGCGATGAGGAGGAAAACCAGGTAGTGAGGAAGGAGCTTTGGACTGTGGGAGTAATTTATGACGGAGTAGAATTTGTGAAAAAGCTGAGAAAATGACGAATGATGAAATATGACAGAGGGAAAGCCACAGAGAATAGTGTAGATGGAGAGAAAAGAGCCAAAAACAGATCGCCTGCATTAGATTTCCCTTCCCTCTAGGGGCAACATAAAAGGTTTACCATATTTCACAAAACAGTGCATAAAATTACTTTGTGTTATCGTTCCTCCAGGGATTGAGTCATTTACATGTACGTATGCAGCGGCTATTTAAAATCTCTCAGAACAGGAGACAATGCCATACTGTATGTTGTGTACTAAGTAAAGCAGTAGGCTTTTCCAAAATGTAATTGATAATTTTTTTCATTTTTTGCTTATCACCCCACCAACAGAAAGTGTTTGTGCAAATGCAAATGCATTTCTTGTACTGGTCATACATCACATTGAGCCGGCTTCTGTCGTTTGGTGGTAATTACCGAGATAAATGTCATAATATTTCAAACCTGCCTCAGTTAAAGTGCTTTTAGAAGTGGCACTAACTGTATCTTAATTCATCTAGTTTCACTTTTGTTTCTTAACAGCTGGGGAAAGCAGGAAAAGCCAGTTTGAGGATTTAGCATAAGAGAGAATTGCGTGACAAAGATGGAGCTGTGTAAATTAGTGTAAAGTGTAAATTAAGGAACTGATAACGGCAAAACAAAACAAAGGCGAGAAACTTGGAGATCGGCGCGGTGAGAAAAACACATCAAGAGCGCAGAGAGCGAAGAGATATGAAGATGAAATTTGAAAGCGTTAAGAGACTTTAATATCCATTTAGGATCAATTTCCTGGATGCTTGGCTGTTTTGCAATAACCAAAATATTAACCATTATCCTAAGTGTAAAGCTAATGAAAAAGGCTCAAACTGCCTCAACCAAACTAAAGCACCCATTTTCTTCATCATCCTTAATTTCCACGCTGTAAGGCAGAGCAGAGGGAGACAATGTGCGCACCATGGAGAGAATTTCACTAAACTGTGTGTGTAGCTTTCCAAGAATAATTACAACAAATCAAGAAGAAAAGTGGAAACAGATTTGACTCAACTGATTTTGCAATCCATCACCAAAATATTGGTTTTCACCAAAAAAAGAAAGAAAGAATATGACTTGGTAAATTGTAGAAAAAGCCCTTGGTAGTGAAATTACTTTGGGAGCAAAACTTCCCCTGCAGCGTCATCACTTTTGACTGGGTCAACCTAGAAATACACAACCGTCTGACTGACGTGACTGTACACTCGTCACGCAGGGCATTAACTTCATTGACAACAGTGGCAAGGACGCCTACGCTGCGGCTTTTTCCACACATGACACGTCACCTGTGCACAATCCCGTAACACAAGCAGGCGGCAGCATAAATGGTGCATTTCGCAACAGGCTCAACTGTCACCCACTTCTCATGCTGGTAGCAAATACCCACACTGATGCTGGGTTCTTCGAAGATGTTCGTCTCCTGATTTGACAACCTCAGCCTCCCGCTGAGGTCACCAGATGTTGACATTTGTGCACAATAGTCCCTGCCTCTCAGCACTGTGTAACTGTAATCCAGAGAGCAACGTAAAGGCACGGGGGTTGGAGGGGAGTGTGTGCTCCCGGCCGAGGATGACCTACATGCAGAGGGGCCGTGGTGGCAGGGCAGGAAGTCGCCCTTGGCATGTAGAGCCGTGTGGATCTGAGCCATCCCACTTCATGTTGGAACACAGTGTGCGAAAACCATCTCACAGTACATGTATGTATGTGTGTGAGAGGGAGAGTGAGAGAGCGAGAGAAAGAGAGAGAGAGAGAGAGAGAGAGAGAGAGAGAGAGATAGAGCAAGAGAGAGAGAGCTGTAGCTTCACACTGGATGGGTGACCAGAATATTCCACTCCAGTGCATATTCACAGATATTATTCTGGCTCACTTGAGACAGAGAGCAAGGGGTGGAGAGAGTGAGCGAGAGAGAGGGAGAGAGAGAGACATAACTACAGATTCATGTCTCACTGTACATTTCCCAGGATACTCCCCTTTCCATCCTGTCCCAATTACAGATGATAAAATTATCTCTCTTATTTTCTACATTCCAACCGACCACACTCTCCATTTACTGGCAACGATCCCAAGCCTCCTGTAGGTAAACTGATAGCTGGGTAAGAGTCAGTTTTCTGTGCTAATTCTCTGAGGATATGCATAAAGGTGTTTCCTGGCGAGTCCTGGTGGACACCGTGTAATAGGACTGTGCCAATTTGACCCATCCATGCCAAGTTTGACCGTGTACTCATGTGTTCCTGTCTTTGTTGATTACTGATGAGCTCAAAATCTGGTACCATATCAGCTTTAGGGAGATATTTACTGAGAATTTGGAGGCAAATGAGTCAAATAGCGCTATAATTCGCATTTAATTTGCACTTTAGCGCCTGCCAAAATACAGAAAAGTAGCAAAAACAGTGTGTTTGGGATTATACGTTTTGTATTTTGGGGATTCGTAATGTATGGTCGCAAAATATGGGTGGGGGGAACGGAGATTCAGTCAAGTAGACAGGAGAAATGACTTATCTTTGCTGTTGGAGAGAAAACTGCAGTGCGCAATGAAGACCATTTAATCAGGTAGAAAGCCAGGGAGAGAAAAAAGACATGCGAAGGTAGAGAGCAATCAGATGATTTTAAATTCAACTCACGCTGGTGATCTTGTCAGATTTAGATTTTAAAAGTGATCTGAATGACTGAAAATGTCCCACATTGATTTTAGATAAGTTAAGGAAGCGTTCAGTTCCTGACTTTTGTTGATATGTTCAGTGCAAATATTTATCAATCACATTTCCCGGGTCAAGTGTACACCCTGTTGTGAGACACTGGTGGGCTCCGGTGTCTTCCACCCGTGCATGGTGGAGTCACTAAAGTGCACAGTAGCTGATTGTTATTAGTGGTAGTTCATTAAATTTATCTGCACTATGGCTGTGGATATTTACCTCATCAGTGTTGGTAAATAGCCCACAAAAATGAATAATTCTGGAGACATAAAGTCCAACATCACAGTTACCTCACGCACACACACACACACACACACACAGGCACACACAGGCACGCACATACCTACATACAGACAATCATGCACGCAGACACAATGTACAATGGCACAAATGCGCAGATGCAAAAACAAAGCTACCATAATGAAACTGAGAGATCAGCAGACAGACAGACACACACACACACACACACTCACACACTCACACACGTGCTGTTCCCTGAGCTCCAGCAGGGAGCTGCCTTAACTGATTTATTAAGAGCTAAATGCATCATTAGTGTAAGCAGCTAACCCTGAACATTGCGCTCATTAGAATATGTAAATGCTGTGGTATAGCCCGACAGTCACAGACTCCAACTGCTTTTATTGCTGCTATTCTTTAACGCAACTCCCTGTCATAAACCAAGCTTTCATCAAAGAGCCCATCTGTACACGACTCTGCTCAGGGCTGTACACTGGAGGGAGGGAGGGTGTAACTGTATCTGCCTTCTGTCATTACACAGCCAGGGGTGTAGTTTGTGTATACCGTTCTTTAACATTATGTAGACAACGCGTGCCATATCTTAGTAGTATTCTTTCGAGGCAGCCATTGATGAAATATAACATATTGTGTCCTCACAGGTGGCATAAATTGCACATGGCTACAACAGCTGAGGTCCCCAGATCAAACTGTCCTCTCTTTCATAATTACAAATAACAACAAAGTTTGGAGGAAAATTACTGCTCCATGTTACACAATGAAGGAATTTTTAACATAACCCTCACCAGTATACCACCTTCTACAACTTTAACACAGGTTTTAACCCAGTTTGGTATCATCAGACTGATTTTAAGGTCAGGGCCAAGTTTATTTGGCAGATCGATGGAGTGTTTGGAGAGCAGACTTGAACTCATCCAGGAACCTGTCTTCAGAATTTTATCATGACCGACAGTGATTCTCACCAAGCGCCGTCATTTTATGCAACAGTGAGGGCCAACCGTGCACAGATTTGGAAGAGGACAGAGCCACTGTGGCTATGTGGCACTGTGGCTCAGTTTGTTTGGATAGGTTGTTTTTGGGAAATGACCTGTACTTACTCCTTCGGGGTATCTGTATCTGTTTGTGACAATGGACAAAACTGTTCAGTGTGAGCACTCCATCCGGTCCACACACATATCAGTGTTTCTTTTATCAGTAGGCCTGGCGGGCCACTGACAAGGAGCAAGTGTTTAGAAAATGGTCGTTAATTATGGAAATATGATGGCTGAGGTGCCTCGGATTTACATGCTGGCTGGCCAGGAGCTGTGATTAGAGGCTACATTCCTTTTCATCAGGACACGCTTGTTTTCACTTACCTAAAAACGTGTGTCTGTACAGTAGCATGTATGAGTCTACAGACTAAGTGTCTTTGACATGATATATCCTTTACATTCTGATCTATCTTGTCTTGTAAATTTCACGACTAAAAGTCCAAAGGCGTCCTCCCTCCTCACCAGCAAGCCTGAAAAAAATTACTGGGGAAACGCCGCATATGCTCCGTTTATCTGTGAGACCATAATCAGGATTTGTAGTCCCCTTTAATTCAAGGTCAAATGGAAGCACCAAGAACCTATGCTAAGACATCACACATGACAAGTTACTACACCACCCCCTCCGATATTTCTCCTTAGCCTCCTCTGTCTTTTCTGTTCTCATTTCCTCTTCAAGCTATCCTTCTATTAGCACCTTCCATTTTTTAGAGGTGGGTGTTTCAACAAAATGAATATCACAAGAGCTGCACATTTATTTTAATTCCACAGCGTCCACACACACACACACACACACACGCGCACAACCACGCAGCTGTGTGCCCTCTGAGACAGTATATCATAGGAACTCATTTTAACAGTAAATTTTCCATGCACCATTCTGTTCCCACTCCCGATCGAAGGGTCGGGGATGACATTCACTGATGACCTTTTCCATCTGCGCATTTCTTCTTTCCACTGGCTACACCATCCTTCATCCCATTCTTAATTCTCACTCCTCTTTTATTCTCAGGGTGATAATTTTTTGATTTGGTTTTATACAGCCAGAGATTTGGGGCCACTGCCCCGTTTTGTGATCCAGTGGTGGTAATTATGGACTACAATAGCCCAAAATAAAAGCCTGACATCATTATATCTATAATAAGGCTATTCATTTGACCCGGTGCAATACTTTCTGCCCCCTTTTGTCAAACAAATCTATGCCACAGAGGATATAATTACTCTCCAATCATTTCCCCTCCCTCCGTTTACATTGTCTGATATCAGATCGGCAAATTACTTCAAATTAAAAAATATTTTGTATATTATCCTCAGGTAAGTACAGGAAATGATCAGACAGAGCGGATGGGGGGGAACTGCTGTATTTAAACCTAGCACGAACAAGAGCAGTATGTTCAAACAATAAATTAATTTGCTTGCGGATATTTCCCGCTCCAGTAACTAACAACATCAACTGCAAGAGTGACTCAACACACTCAGAATGATTGCAGAGGATTGTGATCCACTGTATTGCTTTGTGTTTTAACTACGAGGTGGACATTCTCTGGGAAACGTCCAAACTCCAATTCTCTGGAAACAGGCTGTCATCCTGATATTTGATTACCTGTGTTCCATTTGGTGGCAATAAAAATGTCTCTACTTCCAATAGAGGGGAAGCACACTATCCTCTTTTGAGTAATCTCTCTCTCTCTCCACCCCCTACCCCATCGCCGTCCCTGCAAACCTACAACAGTAATTGAGTCCTTTGAGGCCTCCAGTTGCCATGAGCTTTGTGTTGTGGCTGCTTAATTGGCTGTGTTATTCACAATCAAACCACAGTGTACCGTACTGTATTAGCGGCTGCAGCCTCTGAATACTGTTTATCTGCTTTTCCATGGGACTAGACAGCAATATTTACAATGACTGCAATTTTGAATCTCACTATATACCTATAATAATAACTTTGCTTTCTTTAGGGCTCGTACACCTTTCTCTTCTCCAGTTATATAACAATAATGCTCAACTATAACTCTTCCCTGCATTTTTCTCAACTTTTCAACCTTTAAACCATCATCTTCTTCACCACGTCATCATTTGCCTTTTTACCCACTCCTCTCTGATATTTGTACCCAGCTGCGCCGTCTCTCTTCTATTTCCGTTTTTCCTTTTCCTCTAATTGCAAAACTGACAAACAAAACTGTCAAACTTGACAAATTGTTTTTTTGAGGTCCCAGATTCAATTCCAAAGAGGTTATTACCAAGGATGTTGCATTGGTTTTTTTACAATGTCTTGAGGAACTGATGATGACTTTATACTTGCAAAATGTTTGGGCTATATGAATGCATTACATCAGCTGGGTCCAGATTCAGGACTCAGGTGTTCGAGCCACTCTACAGTGCAAAAGTACCCGTCTATTACACTCATTTTACAGAATAAAGTATCATTATCTTGACACAAGAGCATCGATTGTGCTCATGTTAAGATTTGTCACTTGGTATCGAACCAAAGGTCTCTCAACAACGTGGGAGTGCATTACAACTAATGAAATTATTCCGCCTCATTACCATTTTTCTTAAGGGAAGCAACATTATTTAATCAAAATTACATTCCACTGGACACATTGGGGTGATTTTTTTTAAGCACAACTGAATTGCGGCTCTGTTTATCTGTTCTGTTATTCTCACCACGTACATTCTCTCCGCCTGATCATGTTTCGCACTGACCGAACAATCTCTGCCTGTTTTCTCTTTGCCCATGTGCATGCTCGATTGTATATTTTTTATCATCTTATTTTCTTCTTTCAGATTACCCAAAAGGATTACTTGTTCTCTTTGCTTTTCAGCTTATTACAGTGTCTTTATACACCTCCACCATTCCAATTCTCTCCCTCTCCTTTCTCTGGCCCCAATCCACTGCCTGCAGGGTCCAGCCTCTCAGTCGACCTTAGTGAGAGGCCTAATGGTGCAGAAATGTAGCCGTGCTCTGCAGGAGCTCTATGATGCATTGTGAGGGCAGGAAGGAAGCAAACATGTACAGAAACAGAAACGTGGGCACACATGCTAACGTGCACACTAAGGCATCACTGCAAATGCACAAAAGTACTCCCACATGCCCACGTGCACGTGACAGGGGCTCATATAGTGACAAGAACTTGTGCTACACTGAGGAGAGAGGGCAAGAGACGAAGAATAAGATGATAGGAGCATTGATAGCAGCCCGCAGGCCCTGACACAATGAGTGCAATGCCATTGGCTTTATATGACAGGCCTGCCAACACCTCACAGCCAGTGAACAGAAAACACAAACATGCACATACGCACACACAAGTGCGGGTGAGTCAGATACTCCCAGGGGCATCTCTCCACCTAGCTAAAGCTTGGCTCTGACAAACACAACACCTTATGGTTGGCTACTGGTGCCCAAGGAGAAATAGAGAAATAGAGACAGTGCAAACTCGATCCTAAGTCTGTGGGTGTAACGGAATACACACATCACTGCAATGCCTTAATGAAATAGTCAGTATACATGCCACAATAAACACACTACCACCTAGAATTTATAGTAATCCAGTAATGATTTTAAATGATTCACACCTTCAATTGTTTGTGTTTAGCACCAATCTAAATAGGTGTGAGAGAGAGAGAGACAGAGAGAGAAGCTATACTTGAACCAGTGTGAGTGTGTGAGTGTGTGTGTACAGTACAGGCTCATGAGGACTCTGCTACATCAGCAGTGGGCAGAAAATCCATGAGAATTTAACAGTCAATTACTTCAACTGTCATTGGGCTGCCATCAGCTGCCTCCCCAAGGACAGCCAACCAGTTACACCCAAGAATGATGCAGTGCCACCAATCACAGTGGGGAAGGCTCCCACCTGAGTCATGGGTAGTGGAGGTGAGGTATAGGCTCAGGAAGGAAAGCAGGGTGCTCGATCACTGCAATATAGAGTTGGTCTTGGTCTAATGACATGCACAGAGTCAAAAAATGATGAAAAGCATCAGTAAAATACCACTGCCCACTTGAAGAAGGACAGATTGTGTTAACAAATTAGTTCCTATATTGCTGACATATCTCAGAAAACCGATTCGAGGTGGATGAGGTCAAATGTCATATTCATATCTTCTGCTGAGGAGAAACTGAAAATGAAAAAAACCTCCAGTGTCTCATTTTCAAATAAGTTTAGATTAGGTGTGGTCAGCGGCAAAGGGAGTCCCCTCGTCCAATAAGACACACGCGTAGACGTGTCATGAGTGGCCAATGAAACGAGCAGACACGTGCACACATGCACACGACATTGACATATGCACAATGCACACACGTACATTTCATTCAATTTCCGCCCATTTCTTTATCTATCTAAAATATCTATGCTCTATCTGAGAAAACGAGCCAATTGACTCGAGTTCACTGATGCTGACCTTTCCTCAGGTCCAGTTTAAAAATGGGAAAAATGATACCAAGGAAATGCCTCTTAAAGGAAGGAGATCAAAGCACAAGACAAATGCTTTTGGACAAACCATGCCTCACTTTGCTCCCATTTTAGAAAGTACACATGCTGTTCACAGTGATGGTCTGGACAGTAAAGAGGGAGAAGTGCACGCTCTGATACACTCCGCACAGAACTTCAGTGCTTTCAACAAATCAGACACTGACGTCATAGGATACACAAGAAAGAATTTCACTGGAGATTACTCTGATTTCAGTCATGTGCCACTCGAGCAGGGTTTTCAAGGGGTGGCCCTGGAGGTCCCTGGAGGTATTGCAGGTGGTCTGTGACAAATGACTTTGCGAAAGTCATTTTGATACCAGAAGGAGTTGAAGTAAAGTAAAGTACACCCAAAAATCTCACTAGTAGGAATGAAAAAAACCCTAATCTAATAGGCTAAAATAAGTTGAAAACATCCAGAGCCGTAATAGTAAAATTTGGTGGTATAATGGACGTTAATTTTGTAGTTTTAATCATCATTACCAATAATTCTTTTAACAATTACTTGTCAACATTGAGAGATGAGGCGAAACTGGTAACCACAGCTTTACAACAATGGCACATTAGGACAACAAGATTGCACAAACAAAACCTCAGTGAGCCAAACGATCTGAGTCACATGCTCGGACACCACATTTCCATGTCAGATTAGATCAAGTTCACAATTATGGGCAGAATTTTCCTTGAATGTTTTTAACCAATTTTCAGAGGTGTTTCAGTGGTGAATAGGAGGAGTACATAAAGAGAAGCAGATCCATACACAGAATGAGCTGTGCCCAGAGACGATAGCATCAACAGACAGAACAGGAGATAGACGATTAGAAAGAGCGGAAACCACAGCAAAGCAGAGCAATCGCCACTCTCTGATGTACCGGCCACATGGAGCTGGCAGGGCGACAGAGGGATTATTATTATTGTCAGATGGTCAGATGGTGGTTGTTTTCAGGGCTCAGCTGGTTCAGTTTGGCCATCAGGATCATCACCAGGTGCTCCCATGTCTTCCTGGGCACAGACCCACCATTGGAGGGCACTGCAGGGTTGATGCATTCCCCAGCAGATAAGGTTGCGACCAGATGAATGTTGCAAACCCAGGGCACAATTTTACTCGTCGTGATTTGATGCAGATATCAGTTTGTTCGATTAAAGCGCTCAGAGGAAATAAACAAAAGAAGGAAGAAGGAGAAAGAAAGCTGGACAAACACTGAGAAGAAAGAACACTGGAATAAAACAAACAAGAGTCTGTAGAGTGTGAAGTGTATGTCCTTGAATTAATTTAGTCCAAAATATAAGAATAGACTTTCAATTCACAGTGAGGCACATTAATTAAAAACTAAAATCCATGTTAATTATACCGAGCCAGCTCAGACAGATGAGCCCTCTGATGGGTTGTCTTTTTATCTCTGTCGCTCACCTCACCTCCTCTGGCTTTTCCCAATTTAGCTCCACCTCAGGACACCTCAGTACCTTTACACAGATGGGAGTTGTACTGTAGATAAAAAATGTCCTATTTTGCCCTCTGTCAGGGGACATCAGCACTTCAACGACAGTTTTCATAGATTTTACATCATGGTTGCTCTTAACGTAGTAATAAAAATATGTATTAGTAAAGTTTATGACACCATACACGCCGTATGAAGCAGCGTGCACAGTAGTGGAGTTGAGACTTTGCTGCAACAAAATGCTAATACTCCCTCGCTGCCACTTCTCATTTCTTTCCTTTTATAGGTGTAATGAAGAACAGTGAATACCTCTCTCTCTCTCTCTCTGTAGTCTCTCTCTCTCCCATCTCATCGATCCCCCAATCCAATCAGGCTCTTGTGGCTACGTGAATCTCATTCTGAGGACATGGCAGCACATTTCATCTGAGCATGAATCAATACCAGTGTGTTGTAATGGAATGCATACTGTATATGCATTTATGACTTCAAAATATATTTGCTGTCATAATATATGTACGCATAATGCTGGGAATCCAGGCTTGGTTCAGATTTATGTTGAGCGATAACAAATCATGTCACTGGGTAACAGACAGATAGACGTGTAGATAGATATTGCCTGGGAGATTGCAACCTTATGCCACATTTCAGCCCAATATTGTCTAGTTTAGGCTGAAAATGGTGCATTGCTGTGATGGCTATTTTGAAACTGCAGCCCAACTCACACACACACACACACACACACACACACACACACACTCACAGATTTAACACAATGGTCATAGCATACATTGCAGGTGAGTCTGCATTTCCTTTTTCACTGAGCGTTGCTCTTTCACACTTTCTTTGCTGTCCTCTCAATCACTCAATAATATTCTATCTTCCTCTCACATCTTTGGTCAGCAACTACTTTACGCATGACGTTTCTCACTAAATTGGAATCCACTCCACTCCTCCTTAACCCCATGCTCTCTTAACTAGTCAGAATGAAAGATTAAAATGAATAAAGGCGTTGCTACAATTACAGTGCAGATGCTCAAACTGAGCCATAGTTATTTTTCCTTTCTGGCTCAGACAACATCAACAGCAACGGACATGTGTCACACTCACAGGGAAGAATGATCCATTAAGAATCTGGGAGATAGAAACAAGTGAAAAGGCCAGCAAAAAAATTACATACACACACACACACACACGCACCAAAAATATACACTCACATCCAAATACATCCACAGTGACTTGGCAGTTCTCAGTGCACCGCGTCTCACTCGGGTTAATTACCTGACAGATGGCTGTGAGCGAGGTTGCTATGGTGTGGGAGGGGGCAGCAGTGGGTGGCATGCCTGAGGATAACTGCCCCTCTTCAGAAACATGTTTAAGTAATGCATTACTTGCAGGTGACAACTAAACGCACACACCGATGTGTAAGCACGCACAGACACGCACACAGCAATCAGCAGCTCCCCCTTTGTAACTCATCATGTCCCACTCTCTTGTCATTTCTCACTTTGTCTTCTCCTTCTCCTTCAGTGACACATCTCACCATTCAAATCTCACGCAGCGACGGCCTACGTCGCTACAGCTGATAATGTGCAATGTGCCACAGAGAAGCAATCAGATGAGTTAACGTGGAAATAAACAAGCGGTTCGCACATGACAGGGAATTCATCATTAATGACTGTGGAGTTCATTCATACTTCTTTACTGTCACCTTTACAGTTTGCGAATCAATGCGCTGCGTTCAGGCTCTGCTCAGCAGTGGTGACGGTGAGAATCTACAGTGAAGTTCAGAGACTGAGCGATAGCTCAAATAGGACCATATGGTTTACATCCTCTGCCTCCCATTATGCACTTTCTTCACGTATTGATCCAGGACATTCACAACCTCACTCTTTGTTCTTTGTGTTTCCGGAGGTTTGCTGCTGCCATAGAGAGTGAAACTAAAGAACCAAGACCAGGCCCGGGCTACATACATTGTAATGCAAAGATGTTTGCAAATATTGAGTTTATTTGTTCCGTAAAATGTTAAGTATCAGTTGCAAAATAGTGGCTGAGGGGGAAGTGGCGGAAATGGTCCGTTAAACGTTTATCCTGGTCACAGGTGGAAGATGTGTGACAAATAACAGTGAAATATGAGACACTATGGATATTATGGAAACAAAAAGAGTCACACTTGGCTATTAAGTGGTTGTAAACTACTGTATTAGATTAGTTACTTAATTGGAAGCCCCATAGTGTTTGTTACCCCTATAGCATTATTAATACTTCCTGAATTATTACTAATTCTTTCATGCCAAGATGACAGCAGAAAGTGTGCTGGCTTCGCTCTTTAAAAAAAAAAAAAAAAAGGAGAAAAAATGGATGCATCCTGAGATCAAAGCAAGCGGAAAATTTGCAGGGGTCAAATCCAATCTCACCACGCTCCACTCACAATGCCAAAAAAAATCTTCTGGACTCTTTGAAGACTCGACTTTGGAGATGACAGAGAGCAAAATAACAGGTCAGAAGAGGAAGTACTTTAAAGAGAGGTGAAACACACAGCCGACGCATCACTCAGATAGGCTGGAACACATCTGTCACAACAACGCTTCACAGACAGACAAGAGGAGATTATTTACTGTATATATCAGGTGACATATTACTTTATGAAACTGTAACCTGCAAAGAAAGAATAATAATCTGGGTTACACGCAATTATGCTTTCATCTGGCAAAACAACAATAAAGCTCAAATGACGCGATGTTCACAAGAAATGTTTTTATGTAATATTATATATGCCTCTTGTAAATTGTTAGAAAATTCAGGGAATACGCCATATTTTCAATTGATGGTAGTTTTTACAGGCATTATGGGAGCAATTTAGATGATATAGGGCACCCGGTCTGGCACACTACACCTGACGCTTTGGGGTGTGTCTGGGTTCGTTTTGCTGTAGTATTTAGGGGTAGTATTTAGGCTCCTACTTAATCATGGGGCCTGCCATTTGCTTTAAGAGCCGGTGCTCTTAAATATGGTTCATTGTTATTTAGATGGTGGAGACTAGACTTAGTGTAACAGGTCAGGCGGATTTCCTGAATACTGCCCCTTTTAAGAACAACACATCCATGGGCACATAGATGGGCGCAAGTGCATTTGCTGCTTACATAATGTGGGCAATGACAACTGTGACGCTTGTGCACCAGCAATAACACTTGCGCTGACACTGTGCAGCTTTGCGCAGGGTGCAAGTTCTGGGGGCGCACTGTATGTTTATTGTGGCTTCGTATGAAACACACACATTCAGTAAAAGTATTTCACGGCCAGCTGATGCCGGGTTTTTCGCTTGGACAGATGCTAGAATACTGCTGCAACATTACACAGTTTTTGGTGGATTAAAAATCATTATTTTGTGGATGCAAGGGCAAAACAGAGAAATACAGTTTGACAGTCTTTTATCTGGCTTAGTGTGGTCAGTCTTAAGACTTAAAGGTGTCTCCTGCTCACGGCACCTGGGTGTCCACAGCTGTTCGCATCACTTTGGGGAGCGTTTCAGGATGTGTGTGTGTGTGTGTGTGTGTGTGTGTGTGTGTGTGTGTGTGAGAGAGTGGGGGTG
>OMNV01007535.1:36623-80477 GCA_900303265.1 Brotula barbata
AGATGCTGCTATATTTTATTTTCTTTGTTTTCTATTTAGAATGATTTTAAAGAAAAGTATACAAATGAGGACAGAGATGCCAGATGAATGTGTAAAGGGTCAAATTGTTGATGAGGCCAACTAAGTCTAAATATAAATAAATAGTTTCAATATAGAAGCTATTATCAAGTTTTAGTTTCATCTTGACAGATGCAGCAGCCTTTATGTAGGTTGAGGTTATTGTCCTATTTAGTTGGAGTCGTGACTCCTCCGCCTGGCTGGGGACTGTTGCAGCATGGAATGGACTATAAACAGATGTGGATGTCACCTTGGTGAAACCCGCAATACAGTTAGACAGCCTTGGAGAAGAGAATGCAACAGGTCAATGTCAGAGAAGCCATGTTGCTGTGTGACTGTCGTGAACCCTTCACTGTGCGCAGAGAGACAAGAAACAGTGATGCTTGTGCGTGACTGCATTGGTGAAGCAGGCCACATTATTTTATGTGGTTTCAAAATGCTATAACACTAACGATGCATAACTGTCGTTTGGTATAGGCAAGCTCTGAGATGCTCACACACACACACACCAAACCACCAAAAACGTGTGAAGTGTATGTACCCTCTCCAATTGTACTCCCCCATCCAGTTCCTCTTCCCTCCAGAATTAGTCGATGAGAAAAGGCCTTGGTGGGTGGTGGTTATCCCTTAATGACCCAGTTTACTTTGAACAGGCATTGATCTCTGCAAGCGCTTTACTCAATGCTAACAAAGGAGCCACAAAGCCAATCTAAGCACCACGGATAATACTGAAGATGACATTGTTCCTAATTCTGAAGAATAAATGCTTCGCTCCCACATTTTATCATGTATGTCACATCTTTGTCTCCAAGATTGGATATTTAATTACTCCTAGATGGATCTCAGGGCAATTGATCCCAGGCTGAGCTTAATCCAGCATGATTTGAGGTAAATCATAAAAGACTATGACGGTAAATTTGATTTCAATGCTTTTTGCCTGGAGAATACCATTTTGAGAAAGAGGAGTCAGGCAGATTAGGTGACAAGAAAACATCCATTCTGCCTTCATCCTCAGAGCGAAGCGGATAGTGAAACAGGAGCGCCGTGTCCTTCAGGTGGCCTTCACACAGTCAACAGTTGCAGTGGAGAACCTGTGTGAGCGCAGGCGGGGGTATTGATGAAGGATCGCTTCAGCATTATTTTTTATAAAAAAACAATGATGTAAATTACATAAAATCTAAATCAGTGACCATTTGTCAAAACCTTCCATCGTGTTGAATACATTTGTGGTTAAATGGACTTCCAACTATAGATGTCGTGTATTTATTTATTTTTGTGAAAGCTGCAGATGTGATGAATTGCAGTAACTGTTGACAATACAAGGACCAAATTGCAGATTTACAGCTTCAAATTTGTGTTATCGCTGCACAGCAATACAATGGTAATCATTTTCCAAAAAATGCATGAGTTGGTGTGCTTAATTTTCTGAGATTCAACATTTGGCTGTACTGGATTTTTTTTTGTGATGCTATAAAAATGTAGCTCTATAATTTTGGGTAGTGAAGCTTCCCACAAGCACCAGAATACAGCTACTAAAAAAATCTTTTGACTGTCAAGGTGACAGAACCTCCCCTCTGATTATCCGCCTGAAGCAATTTTATAAAGCCAAGGCTTTCAACAATCTGGATGTACATGGTATTCTTAGCTAATTTGATGATATTTTCATTTAATATACTCTCTAACGTACTTATGCCTGTCCTGCGTACTGACTCTTCCCTTGAACACATCCCTCACACACTCTTACCAATCTTTCTGGCTGGATTGACTTTGCTGTCACATCTCTCACTTCATCTGTCCCTACCTGCCACCCCGCCCCCTGTCACCCACAGCGGCTTGAACTGGGGACATGTCCAGGCATCGATGCCTCCTTCTAGAGAAGTCACATACGCGTGGAAAGAAAAAAAAAGGTCAAGATAAAGTAAATGGCAAGAGTGATAGCAAAGAGAATGCTCCCGGTGTGTCCGAGTTTGGTTCACCAACGCTGCTGTCACAAGCTTGTTTTTCAATTCTCTCTATTTTTTTCAGCACACTCCCATGGGGAGGGAGGAGCTGGAGATACGCGGGAAGACAGCAGTGGGAGAGAGGGAGATGGGAGCGGTAGATACGGAATGAGAAAGGTGCTGAATATAAAAAAAATAAAAAAAGAAGCTCTTCCAGATCTGATGATGAACGCCTTACAGAGGGATGGAGAGAGAGAAATGAAATAACAAATGATTGAACTGATTTCACCAAGGTCATTGTAGATGAAGTCTAACGGCAGAGGAAAAACATGGCAACCTGACAATAATCTACATACAAGATAACTGTTAATGAAAGGATCTTTGAGTGCCTTTAGTCTGAGGTCAGAATACTTCATATGCATCTCCACTGACATATCCTCTGCTGATAATGGGGACTCATGTTTTCAAACTAATCACTATCATCTCAACATCATCTCACAAAGAGTAATATGTCCACATTAAAGGCTAACGGTGAGTCATACGAAACTGGGAACAGATCAGGGTCTTGTCTAAGCACAGGGCTTAGATCTTCTCTTTCCATCTCTTGCTCCCTCACTCACACTCTGTCTCTGTCTATGTTACAGGTGGCGGTGTAAGAAAGCAAGGAAATAGAATAAAATTGGAGAGGGATTTTCAAATTATCTGCACGTGTGTGTAACCCAATATCTGTGCTTTTTTATATGAATGTTAAAAACATTCTGCATGTGTCACTATACTTAAGCAGTTGGCCTAACCCTCTATTTTTGTCTCACGGATCAACAGTGCCGCTCTCCACGTTATGGATGTCAGAAACCATGGCCGTTGCCATGGTGATGCCACACTGCAATATTCTTTTTCAGCCTGCCTGCCTGCCTGCCCGCCTGCTGATGCTTGCAGCAGCTTCGAAGCCAGGGATAACAGCAGAGGAGGGAGGGACAGGGAAGGAGAGGAGACAGGAGGAGAGAGTGGAGTAGAGGGGGTCTGCGGCAGGATCCACCAGAATGCTAATCATCCTCTCTCAACAGTTTGTCCTTCATTATGCAGGAGACAATGCCCATGACCACAAGTGAGTACGTGGATTTGAGCAAAAACGGATATACGCACAAAAACAAATGCATGCATGAATGGGCACGTGCCTGTACAATACACACGAACGCACGAAGGCTGCGACACACATACAAGGTCTGCATGGATATACAATGTCACAAAGATGCAAAATCCAAACACACACACACACACACACACAATTGGATACACGTGTGTGCATTGCCACATCGCAACATGTGTCAGTACTGCGGGGCTTAATCTGATGGAAACCAGCAGTCTGCCCTGCTGCTGAAACATCCATGCCATTAACAAATGCTCAATTATTAACGAGCCACAAAATGGATCTAATTGCTTGCCGCAGCCCAACGTCTCCATCAGCATTCCCAGGACATTCCTGTAGCAGCCAGAGTTATTCCTGCTCTTGGTAAGCTCTCTGGGAAAAAAAAAGACACTGATATGCAGAATACTCCCTGAGCTGTTCAGAAATAAGGGTCAGACCCGTGTTAAGAATGCAAAAAAAAAAGGAGGGAATCGGAATTAGCATTTGGGCCAAGCTGCTTTTGATCTTAATTTAAAAAAAATTGAAATCAGCATGCACGGCTGTGTTTTATATACGGTACATCCTAAAGTGACATTTAGAAGTCTTTGCCAAAGAGGACAATGTCAAGGTCACAAGTCGTGTCTGGTGAAAGCATATCATCTGCATACTGTAATTAAAACTGCAGGATTGAAGTAGAGCCATGGAATAACAGTCGGGGGTCACCCTTCTCATTTTAGAGCTTAACACCCCACACGATCTCTGGCCCATCTTTGCTTTTATTTGGCAGCCTATTAAATCAGTCATGTTTTTATGAAGCATTCCACAAGGATCTACTGCCTGCCTCCTCCTAGTTTTATCTTCATGCTAATGCTAATAAAGGATGCAAAGGGGGTTTGCCCTAGTTTTGCTAATGGTGTCCCATTAAGCTTAGCATGCTGGAGTCAGAGCAATGGTTTCACCCCTGATGATACAGAGGATTGGATTTAACAGCATGAGAACCCTGATTGATTTATGCACTCGTAACTGACAGGTGCCACACACAGTACATTTACATGCACATTAAAACTGATTAGCCACTTAAACTCTGCTAATCACCAATGGGCCCATCTTCATAAACAATGGATTTCGTTTTTTTAATTAAAACGCCACAGCATCAAATTTTCATAGCTACTAAAATGGATTGTTGGGAATTTTCATAAAATTATAGATTTCTTTGCCTTTCCTAATTGGTAAGCTCAATTAATAATGGGTTGCTAACTTGGAAAGGCTGATAAAATTTATCCACGGCCATTTAAATATGCCTGCACTATTTGTCTTAAAGTGGACTCGATTACCAATTCAGGTAGCATTTATGGTGTTAAGGTGATCAGATTTAAATCAACATTGGAAGAGTTTGTGTAACAAGCATAGATGATTATTACCAAACGATGTATGTCTTTTGCGGTTGTGTCTTGCAGCACAGACAAAACTCCCATATGTGCATCATGTGCACATACACATACACTCAGACACGTTCACTTTCAATTACTGCTATCTGACCATCTCTATGTTGTGAATGTATCTTAAACCAAACTGCTAACCAGCACTGCACAGTCCTGTAATTGTGCATGTGCCCATGTAAGATCAGAGTTGCAAAGAAAATCTCTGTGTGTGATGCTTTAAACAACAACAAGGTGGAAGAGCAAGCGCAGGGACTGTTCAGCAACATCAATGTTGTCATACTGCAGAGCCTTGGGTACAGCAGCTAGATAGGGCTCTGTGAACCCAAGGTCAACGTTACTCCAACAGCAGGGAAGGTAAATATGAAAGGGGGATTGGAGACATTCTGATGAAGACAGAGGCAAAAAAAAAGAGAGAGAGAGACACTGCAGGCGAGCGGTGGGCTTGGATGATGTGAGAACTGACAGTAAACTGGGTACCTAATGGGGCTTCCTAGCTGCTATTCGTCATTTGCTGTTGGTCTCACTGGCTCTCTGAGAGCATTCCGTTTGGGCCCTACCTTCCAAACGTCTTGCTTTTTTCACCTTCTCCACAACATATTAATATGCATGAGCAGCTCATATTGTTTATTTCTGTATGTTCACACTGTATGTCTCTATTTTCCCCCGAGTCTCTTTCCTCTTCACCCCTCATTCTATGGTCCCTTCTGACAGGACCTGAGGCACAGGGCGCAGTGGGTCTCTAGGCTGCCTCTGCTAACCTCCTAGCAGAGCCCCAGGAGGCTGTATAGGTGCTGGAGCTTGATGCCTAGCAGGCTGAGCAGGCATGTGGATCCTCAGCCCAGGCATGCAGATCCAGAACCCCAAGGGAAATGTAGACTCCTACACTGAGTGGCTAATATATTCACAGCGCTCCCCTGACCGGGGGCTTATAGTGTTAGCATCCTCTACTAGGACTCAACTATACACACAGACAACATTCACAAATAAACATGCTAGACAAGGCTTTCCAGTACCCTTTAGGCAAGCTTAAATATATGTCTATCATGGCAAAGGATATAAGCTTTTGTCTAGAGTTGTACAAATGTGCTAAGAATATCTACAGACTACGTCAAAAGGGGCAGAAATATCTAAATAAATCAAGCATGATGTCATGCATCATCCTCAGAGATTTCTCACATAAACCATTAATGAGGTGTAGAAAAGATCAATAGCTGATATGTTCCCATAGCTCTATGAAACAATAAACACCACTTAAAATTCAAGTTACACAATGATTAAAAGTCATAACTCTGTGCAAAAATGGCAGCCATCCTTTCATCTCCACAGGTCCAGGCAACAAACTAGCAATCCAGGTGGAAATCCATTCAAACCTTCAAAAGAAAACCCCACCACGAGGCCTGGCCTTTCACAGCCAGCAGTGACCTTCAGATAACCTCTGTTTAGTCAAGGGGTCGATGAGGATCCAAGGGACAGTGTTGGCGTCTACAGACACTGGTCCTCATGGGGGGTAGATAATTGTCTTGGAAAGGGAGTTTATGAGGGACAATCTCCACTTAGCATTACCCATGTTCATCAAAAGACACATAATTATATCTCACATGGACAAGCATATTTGAAATTGTTGTCTGTCGATTGAAGTCAGAAATGGAGTGCAAATATAACGTCTTTCACAAAAAATTATTCTGTTATGTCTAACAATGTAACACTGAATAAACAATTAAACTGCATAATCCTCTGCAATATTCTCACAAAGGAGCCAGCTAGAGCTACCGTTCTATTTATATACATTGTTATTACAGTATTTGATCATAGTCTGGAGATGTAGAGAACAACAGTTGTACGTGAACATTATTGGATAAACGGCCTGCCATATCCTCCTTATTTGAAGGATGCATTCCTGTTACTAACACAAAAATATGCCACGAATTACCAAAACATACTTAACACCATCAAGTTCTGATGCCAAAGCTATGTTGATTGTAGCCAACTGGAGCACAGTTAGATGTATCCTTATCCAATCCACAGATCAGTCTCCTCTTACCAACCATAGCGTAGCTCAGTTCATTTCTACTCTACACCATGCCACCTCTCAAGCAAGGCGACAGCGATGCCAAGTGCCTCTTTTCCAACAGGACTTGCCAATGTCTCACATCCAAGCTGGCAAATGTCCTGTGCTGGGATGAACACAGGAGACAGCGATGGCTCACATCCTGACCCAGAAATAACGAGCACAACAAAGGCACCAGTGCTACAGCCCAGGGCAGACATTTTGTTTGCATAAACTACACTTAACATCAACAAAACCACAATCAAGAGCAAGTTTGGACAAGGAAAAAGCATTTCTTTGAGCCAAAACAAACATGCACACTGACCTCCAAGCTGTATTCCTCCACGGTCCTCTTAAGTGGGTCTACAATCTGCCAGCAAATGAGTATGCATAAGTCGATTAGCAGCATGCCGCCCACGATGATCAACAACTTCTGGTCCTTTATGATCTGGATGGAGAGACGAAGGTGAGATGCATGTATTAGCCAACACCACACCAACTAATGTATAATACATACGCCTGTAGTCACATTTTCTATAACTTTACTGACTGTAATTATGTAAACCCAGCAATTTGTTCAAATGCAGAGTACTGCCGCTTTTCATCCTAGCTATCTAAAATGCTAGTGTTTGGGGGATCTTAGCTATAATTAACCAAATATTAGGATAGAAAACTAGCAGCACAGGTGACCTAATGAACATGTAATTGGTTAGTCAACAACTGACAATTAGTGTTTCACTATTGCGGCAATACAAATAAAACTCATCATCAACTGTTTTTGTTTTTAATAGCGTTACAGGCCTGAGGAGGTACAGGAAATTTATTATTCATTAATCATATATCATTCTTATTTTTTTATGGTGAGAAATTGCAGAACAAATCCAAACAATTACCAGTGCCACCAACCATTAAAGCTCCTCTTTTGTACCATGAACTTTTGAGGGATGAAAGCCATGACCTGTTTGTGATCTATATTTATAATAGCGTTTGACCGTCTGGAACCACAGATTAAAGGAAAGGTCAGGGAACACACAGTGGGCTACGTGTTCGGAAAGTATACATAACCCAGATGAGGTGCGGCGGTCTCGCGTCGGTTTCAATCCACTGTTGTGCTCAGGTTGAGATACACTGGGGGATTGCTTTTTGATCTGCTGTCTTTTGATGGCACTGGCATTGAACAAATATGGTCACAGCACAAAACATTTCTTATTGAGCTACTGCAACACCGTAAAGATGGCCTAAAGCAGAACAGGAGGTTTACATCATATCACCTGGAGAAGTTGGATTTACCAACCCTGCTTGCAAACCAATCCATAAAAATACATTTGATGAGAAGGAAAATAACATTATCACAACTTTTTTATTAAATCGAGCCACTTGTGTCCAACTGAGGAGGACAGAGACAAACAACCCTTCATTCCTTCTGCACTCTCTGACACCGTGCTCTTTAAGAGGTGAATGGGTGCAAGACTCATCCCACCAAGTGGAATCATTATTGAGGAAGCCATTGATTTGAGTGCAAAGTATGAAGATGATGGGGGGAGGACTGATTAAAGGAGTAAAGGATGCAGTTTCAGCCCTGCCGTTTAAAGAAAAGATGCTCAACACTGGTGTTTGTCCCTCACTTAACAGAGATTTCATGGCTCACGCCTATGCCTGAGTGTCTGTGTGTGTGTCCTCTACACAGCCTCAGGCCCTGAACCAACAAGGAATATTTATTACGGTTTAAGGGTTGACATATGCAGCACGAGTGAATGCTGCTTCTGAGGAAACATTTGTTTTGTGTCTGCGGGAAAAGGGTGGAGGGGGGGGAAACAGAGCAGAGATAATTGGCTCCGAAGTGCCATGGCGAAGCTACTGAGCGCATAAAACCAAAACTGTTTTGTTTTCTACACATTATCACCCTGAAAAAGTCAATCAGTAAAACTACTGTAAAACAGCTGAGGCATTCTTAAATTGACGCAGGCTAATGCACAGCTTGAGCATTTGTACAACGTAGTCTCTATCTACTCAGATTGTCCTCATTCGTGATGTCCCTCTTTCCTTCTAATGATGCCCAACCTACTTTCTTTGCCCTTCTGTGCCACTTTCTTGGGCTTCTGTTCTGTTCCTGTCCCTTTCTCTTTGCCCTGTTTGGCTCTGTTCCTGTCCCTCCATCCTGCATTCTGCTAGTGCTCCCCCACATTCAGCCAACCTCTTCAAAACTTTGATCCCTCTATCCCTCTTCCCTCTCCTCCAGCTCATTCTCTCTCTCTGGCGGACCACACACCTCTCCCTCCAACATACAAGAGGTGGAGAGAGCGAGAGATAAAGGCAAAGAGAGGTAGATCTATAAATACAAGAACCTCCACACTGTATTATGTACCGAGGCCGATGAACCAGATTGTGTCTGATGATGAATTATTTGTATTTCTGAATCTGAATTTCAGAAGAGGAGGTGGTAGGTGCAGGTGTATTCTTTTAGAGTGCATGTTAAAAAGCAGGTGCCTTTATGCAAGCACTCACACAAGCACCCTCTTTCAAAAGCCGACTGAAGCTTCCTTCATAACACTATAACAGATTTTATGTACGGATTATTTTAAGTGGTACAGAGGCCTAACACACCAAAAAGAATAACATCTTCATAATATTACACCCCCAGCATTTATTAATAAACAAAATTATTGAACATTTAGAATATTTCTTGATACAACTGCTGTGTTTCATTAGAAACAAAAACGACAGTTCTGTTTCTACCACATCTCTATTATGCCTCTGATTTTACTCTGCCAGCCTTACAAACCCAATTCAAACCCGTAAATAAAATACATATGCAAATAGCAAAGATTCCAGCCTGCATCCCCAGAAGGCCACGAATCAAAATCAGTCATGACCCAGTTTTTATTTCGATTTTTTCCCCCTTTTTTCCTTCTATTTATTATGCTTCCCACTGAGAAAATGTACTTGATGTGATAATAACAAGTTTAGAAGCAAAAAAAAAAAAAAAAAAGCAAAAGATATATATCCATAGAGAATAACATTTAATTGTAAGCTGCTAATGATCTGGTTTCAACTTATTTTTGATCAAAGGACGATTATCAAAGGGTGAGAAATATTGACACATTGTCACATAATATGAGCCATAACTTGGACATTTAGTGGTGTAATATGAAAAAAAGTATCCAAATATCATCTTATACCTTCTTCTTCATTTTGACATTTTTGAAGATGGCATGCACTCTCCAGGTCTTGGCAAACATGGCACCAAACGCTGTTGTGTATCCTACGATGAGGATCCATGTCCGAACCTATCACATCAACACAAACAAACAAGAAAATGTTTGATGAGTGAAACTCATCAGGGTTTAAAACAACATCTAATCTTAGAGATGCATTTTACTCAACACTGAAGTTCAGAGGAAATTGTGAAGCACGCTAAAAATAACAAGCTGTCAGGTTTTTGCGCGTTGAGCTCTGAGAGAAAGTCATGCACTGTGGAAGCTGTCATATTCCTGAGAGCATTTCATCTTAATGAGAAACAAACCGTAGACCTATCACTTCGACACAAAGGACACACTGCTGACGTCTTTTTCAAGCTTAAAATTTGTATTTTGCCTGTAAATCCTAATATATGCTGTGACAGTGTGTGAATCTGTGTGTGCTTCAGTACTGGAGTGCTGCATGCTGTTCAGATTTCTGTGTATTCTTTGTGGTCACTCCATCTGCACCATACACTGACACGTTTGCGCCTGGTCCTGCTCATGAGCCATTCCTTTCTAGAAAGCAATAAAGCCAGCGAGGGACGGGCGGCACGGCAAAGGAGACAGTGAAAAACAATTACAGTTGCTATTCACAAAGAGACCAGCACATATTGATTGGTGGCGAATGGATCAACCTCTGTGCTCTCCTGCTGTAGAACCTGGCCTGATGTGACAAGCTCCATTCTGGCTCTGCAGCTTTGCTTCACCCAGCTGCTGGCAGCTCCAGACGTGCCGTGACTAACATTACTTTGATGGTGTGTGTGTGTTGTTTATGTGTTAGTTTCTGGGAAGGTGGTATCTCAGTGGAAGCCAGTTATCACTGTAATCAAAACCCTTTAATTAATCTCGTGTCTACATAGTCACATTTTAATGCTAGGTAGGGGAGGCACTTAGTGTGCTTCATGCTAGCTCGAGAGCCAAAGAGAGAGATTCAATCACTGTCTGTTATGCAGTGTTTTCATACTACCCTTAGCAAATATTGTATTAAATATGTTTTCTAAAATTAATATGCATACCACTCTTTACTCTGCGACTCATACAACATCATAGCACACCACTACTTATTATCAAACCTTATTATTATGTATTATGCAGTAAATTCTAGGGTCCATGAAGAGGTTCTAGGACTTGTTCAAAATCTGTTATGGAGTTATTGGTCCTGAGGACGTTGTGGTGGCCCTGAAGAGGGTCCTTGAGCTACGGTCACTGAGAATCTGTGGTGATCTCTGAAAAGGTTCTATGGGATTCAAAGAAATGAGTGTCCATCAAAAGGTTAAGATATCACAGAGAGGGTTTTTTTTCAGTGGTTCTAGCGGTCAAGTGAAAGGTTTCTAAGGGTCATTGGGGATAATCTAGTGGTTCTAAAGTAGGTCTGTATGGTGCCTGATAATTCTAGGGGCCATTTAGAAGGTTCACAGGTTATTGGAAAGATTATAGGGGGCTCTTAAAATTCAAACACATCGCTCATACATTTTGGGAGTCTGTGATAGGGGGCACTGAAAAAGTACAATAAGGTGCAGAGGCCCTTAATAAGATTCTATTTGACCCTGAGAAGGCTCTAGTGGTCAGTGATTAGAGTGTAGCAGTCAACCCAAAGAAGGTTCTTAAGAATAAGAATCTCGAGGTCATTGAGGGGGTCCTGGGGTTGTACATTTGAGAAGCTAGAGGTTGGTGAGGAGATACTAGGGTCTTAAAGATGGCCCCTAGGGTCATTTATTCAGCTCATTAAGTTTTATTCTATGTCATGATACCAATGACATAAAAACACGTTGAGTGTAAATGCCTCAAGCTATCTGTGATTAAAGCATGAGGTTAAATTTAACTTACAAGAAGTGAATGCAGGCATTGATCAACAAAGCTCCACATTCTAACCCAACTTCTGTATCAGAAACGGCAAGGAACAGCATGACATTATTGATTATCGCCTCCGCAGAGAAAAGCGAGGTAATAAGGGGAAGCATTTTTGTCCTTTGTGGCCGGCCAAATCTTTTAATTCTCTGGATATTGCAGCGATTGTGATCGCAGCAGTTGGCCTAGCCACTCTTTTTGGCAGTGACTCACTTAAAGCCTGATACACATGGTGAAGCACGACTTTGGGTGCGTCGCACACCAAGTAGTCATAAAACAACAGCAGGGATAAATATAGAACACGTCGAAATAAGCCTGATTGGACGGCAGTTTGATGTAGTACTAGACGCACCCAGAACAGCAGATCAATCAATAAAGGAGAATAATCCTACAGTTATCCATTTATGCTTATTTTCAGATCACTATGCATTTAATTGTTCATCTGTGTGTGTTCTTGTCCTTCATCATGTCATGATGATTTGTTTTATGTGTGTGCATAATTTGTGCTTCTTACATAATACATTTATGTACCCATTTATGTATAGATAAGAAACCATTTGCACTAATCGCTGTAGCTTTATGAACAGTAAAACATTATAGTGTGTTGGGCTGTACTTTGTGATACATTTGTCACATTTTGAATGGGCTTTGGATCCCAAACATCAAAAAAAAAAGATGGGACACAGGTACTTACTGGAATGAATTGGCACAATTAGGACAATATATTATCATAAGTCAACACAACAAAATTATAAATATAAAATAATAATATTAAGATTGTCATATGAAAGAAAAATTAGACATCAAACATCTAGGGTGTGACACCCCAGCTGTGCCACCTCTCTTATTGAAGCCACCACCATTCCTGGATGTGATCAAATATCTCTATCTTTATAACTATCTTTATTCTTTTTTTTTAGTGAGGAGTGAAATGTGTGGAAGGCACTCACAGTGCAGAGTGTCTCAAACTCTTTGTCAGAGACGAAGCCTCCGTCCGTAATAATATTAAGATTGTCATATGAAAGAAAAATTAGACATCAAACATCTAGGGTGTGACACCCCAGCTGTGCCACCTCTCTTATTGAAGCCACCACCATTCCTGGATGTGATCAAATATCTCTATCTTTATAACTATCTTTATTCTTTTTTTTTAGTGAGGAGTGAAATGTGTGGAAGGCACTCACAGTGCAGAGTGTCTCAAACTCTTTGTCAGAGACGAAGCCTCCGTCCAGGCCAAACAGGAAGATAGAGGCATAGGAGAGCATGCCTCCTAGGATGATCAGGTTGTTCATGTAGGGACTCGACATCTTGATCAGTCTGGAGAAGAACAGATCAATAGAAAAGAGGAGAGAAGAATGGAAAAGGCTGCAGTGTTACTGATATGTAGGTGTGTGAAATATTCACATACCTACAGATAGCTGAAGGTTAATCATCATTCTCATGCTACATCATCCTTTCTTTTCAGTACCTCTTATTCCCCCCTGACTCTTCCCCTCCTCATTATCTCATTTATCCCCCTCTGCTTCTTCCCTTAACACCAACCCCTCATTTACTTTCCCCCTGCTACACCATAAGTTTATCCATTTCCCCTTCATTAGCTGGATTTAGCCTTTGTCTAGCCCACAGCCCCCTCCTGTCTTCCTCCCACTCTTAAAGGTGTAGTCCCCTACTGGAAGCCAACCTGTGGTTGCGGTTCTTGATGTTGAAGAACAGGAAGGCTCCGGCCATGAGCATGCCCAGTATGGTGATGGTGGACAGGATGCTGTAGAGGGGCACATTGATGTGCCGACGCTGCAGACGCACAAACGTACGATCCTTGGGAGGCTCCAAACCTAAAAGGAAGAGAAAGTGTGACACACGGAAGAAGATTGAATAACAGTGCAGTGAGCCTCAAATATAATGGGACATGACCTGTACATGACCTGTATATGATCTAAAAATACCGCCCTGATTATATGTCCAACAGTGCTTCTTTGGACACTTTGGACTGATTTTCTCCAACAATGTCTCTCTCTTCACTTTCTTTTGCCCCAGCTGAAAAGTGTGACACTATAGCCAGCATCCAGTTATTTGAGACCCATTTCCTGTTCCTGGGTTTCCTCTGCTCGAGTGATGTATCTATATGGACCGCATTCAGGTTATTGTGGTTAGACTGAGCACTTTTTTATCTTTTGTCCTATTTTTCACCCACCAGTCTAGCAATCGATTGCAATGGCCTCGTGTTACACGTCTCCATTTACTGTGGTCAGGGATGTGGAAATAAACATTTTAGATGGCACTGTCCAAGATTTTCTGCACATGGAGCAAGGCCAAGAAGATGGGGAAGAGGTGGGAGGGTGGGGTGACAGGAGCAGCCAAGGGGAATCGAACGAATTACAAATAATGTCAACAGAAGCAAACATGGGGGTGGTAAAAGAAAATGGAGTGGTGAATAATTCAGCTCACAGATGACAGTTTATAGAAGAGAAGGAGAGTGCATAGCGTGAAACTTACTAATAGTGTGTATGTGTGTGTGTGTGTGTGTGTTTGTTTCAGCATTGGTATGTGTTGGAGTAAGTTTGAACCTTAGTGAGTAAGTAAAAAAGAGAGAAGAATGCTGAGGTGGCAAGTAATGGGACTTTCGTGTACACACAAACACACTTCAGGCACATCAGGGAATTTTACATACCTCAGTGACACACACACACCACACACCTCTGCTCTTCTTCATACCTTGGAATCTGATGGAGTTGTTGATAAGGTCCAGCACATCAGCGATTGCATTGTACTCTCCCACCTTCACCTCCTGACCCTCTGTTAAAAGAACACATGCATAGACAGACCCAAAACATTAATATGATCCTTTTAACTGTGTATTTAAGTGATCACAGCATATTGCAACAGCATTTAAAAGATTCACCCACAAAGAAGCACTGAAAAAAAAATCTATGTGATGTTGACAATGTTCACAATAAAAGGCATCCAATGTGGAGCTTCTAATGTGAAGCAGCAGCAGAGAGTGTTTGTTTGTATTAAGGGAAACTTAAAAATAATAAACTTCATTACAGCTCCAAATAGCATGGCAAAGCAGAGCGAATACGATTACAGTGTGTTTATCTGCTGTCTGGTGAAAGCAAAATCAGAAACAGAGCTCCAAATTTCAAAGCCTATGTTACACAATGGTGCTTTTCTTTGAGCATTGCATACTTGCAGAGTGGCAGAGACACACACAGCCATTTTCAATACATAACATACTCCTAAGAAAGCATATCCTGACTCAGACACTTTATCTTTTCGATTTTCCTTTGGTAGCTTATAAATGCAGCTTACTCTGCTCAGGAAATGGTAAAGTCTCAATTATTAGTTTATTTGAAGTCATGGAACAGAACATTGAAGAAGTACCACAGAAAATAGCGGACAAGTGAAGACATGAAATAGTTCAAATGTGATGTAAATACAGTTTTATAGGCACACTATGAGATGAAGCTGCATCTCTAACTCATATGAATGCTAATGCAACTGTATCTTGGTATTTGTAAGGCAACAACCAAACCGTGGCCAGTCAAGTAGGTGGAGTCAAAGGAATCTGGAGTAAACTGCAGTGCACCACAGCTGCCACAACATTACCCTCTGTCTGGAGTCTTGTACAAGCTATTTCAAGAATTATGTTTTTCTTTTCTTTTAGAAAAACGATGGGCCCCAAAGGTGTATTATCAGAAGAAGCATGACCTTGTCAGACAAACATGGGCCTTCTCTCTTCTCCACTCATAAAGCAGAAAGATTCCTCGATCCCATCTTCCACCCGGGAGAGAGAGAAGCAGGGAACCAGGAGAGAGAGTGTATTCTTCTGATTCTTTTTTTGTAACCGCAATGTGCAATTTCATCTGGATGTACACACAAATCTCACCAGTTCCTTCCTGTTACCATTCTTAAAGGTGCATTGAACTGCAGCACTGTTCTTCGCTTAAAAAAATGACACATAACATCGGCTATTGCAGCACCACAGGGCAGGGCCTCACCTCTACTCTCCTCTGCTCTCCTCTCAGTCAATGTTTTGTTACCCAGGCACATTTGTTTTCATGTCACCTCAGCAAACTCTGATTACACGATGATCAAGGCGTCATATGTCATGTATAAACTTAACACCACTGAAATAGCGCAAATCAAAGCTTACTCGAGTAACAGATTAAATTATGCAAAGAAGTCTGATTTATTCAGGCGTGTAAACACCTGAAATGACATAACCCACCTCTGCATGCATTTGTTTAATGGGACAACATCACACAGTGATTAAACAATATGTCATGTATTCTCAGCAAACAGCAGAATCCTATGAATGTATATGACTTTGCTTTTTTACTTTGAATTGCAGTAAGGGCAAATAGTCAGCATTGAGTATTAAGAGCATGTACACATACTCGGTGGCATTAGACTATCTTTTATCAACATATTATGACTATCTTTGCTGTTATGTTTGTACATAGTGATTAGGTTACTTCAGAGGTAAAGTCCTTTTCTACTGAGCATTCACATCTTTCATCTATTCCAAAATCATCACTCTCAAGTCTAATGACGTCTCTGTAAGCTGGGCTGTGCTCTGACGTCAGCTGACAGTGAGGATATTGTTAGTTCAGATTCCCAAAGTTGATGATGGCAATAAAATAAACACCAATAGAATTAATAATGTGCAGACACATCATATCCACTCCTGAGTGGAATATACTCTACTCTTTTCTGTAAGAACTACCAAAGGCCACGTATCCATCGTGCCATGTGCATCAATTTAGAATACTCAGTACTCAGAGAGGGTCTGTGACCACGATCAAGACCTCTGGTAGTCAGCCATCTAATCCCCAAGAGAGGCTGTCAGAATAAGAACTATCAGACCCCTGAATAAGAACGTCTGACAGTGTAGCATGCAGGATTGTCTGCGGGAGGATGATTGGGTCATGTTGAGGATCACTGCCTTCTAAAATATTCAAGCCAGGGCTATCCTTCCTCTCAGCAGTTCTCTGCTCATCATAGGCTCTTACTGTGTCAAAGGGTGACACACCCTCACCGGCAAGTGACAGAGCAAAGGGTGTGGATGGATTGGAGGGATAATAAAGCCAGGAGAAGATAGCGAGAGATAGTTTTAACAGAAACTGTTTGAGGTGAATGTATTCTGAGGGTACAGAATACAACAAGCCTGATGACAAGATAAAGAGAAAAGAGGGGAACCAGAAAGATGGAGAAAGAGACAGATCGTGCGAAGGGATGGTGGCTGTGCTTCAGGGGAGATCACTCCTGTAATATTGCTCTAAATATCTAACATTCCTCACTGCAGCCACGATGCCCATGATAACAGTTTTTCTTTGCTTATTCAGAGCTGCCAGCCTTTTCAGTCAGAAAAGCTGCCCCATCATCTTCCAGCCAAACAGCTTACCATGCCCCTCGGGGCCACACACACACTTGCAGAGGGACACATATATGTATTTATGGATATACACATCCACATCACATTCATGCACATTTGCAGTGCATACACATATCTTCCATCACTGTTGTGCTCACAAAGAGAATATAAACACACACACACATACACAGCTTGATGCAAGCAGCCACAGGGACCACCTCTGCAGTGGGGAAGATAAGATATGGAGGCAGAGAGGACCGAACAGCACCATGCAGTACACTACGTATGGAAGCCCGGCAGCTGGGAATCCCCTGAATCGAGATGCAATCTCTGGGTTATTCTCCCACTCAGCAGGCCTTACCGCCATGCGTGATGACTGGCAAACAACTGGATCAAGCAATGAATACAGACAAGGAGTACCAGGGCTCATAATTAGAGTATGTCCAAATTACAGAGATGATCTTTGATGAGTACAGCTTTATCTAAAGAGAGAAAGGCTATTAAGGATGTTGGATATAGAAAGAAACCACGTGTCCCACTTACCTTGAAATTGGTTGAATTTTATTGTGCCCATCCTCTCTCCGTTCCGAAACATGACCTGGCCCTGAGTAGCAGAGGAGAACAAAGACAGGATATTGTTCAATTAGAAGAAAATGTCCACACAGTCATGGGAAACACATACTCTTTCAAAAGATGCAGCATAAGCATCCAGGGCATTTTTTAAATGAAATAAACAAAAAGGAGGCTTGGCTGTTTTCTTGAAGCTGAAGGAGACGTTAGCGGGTAAAGGGCTGAGTCTGGGTTTTGGCACACTGCATCTGATTTGATTAGAAGTGGGAAAACCGATGTGTTTATACAGGTAAATTATCTGTGGGCCTATTCATTTGCTAATATCCTTGGAACAACATCAGGTCAATGAGGCCCTGTGATACAGCTGTCTATGCCCACTAAGCTCCTTCAGCAATATGTGTGCAGACAGCATTTAAAACCCAAAGTTTACAGAGCGGGTTTCACCTTTTGCTTTAAGAACAGAGATGTTATTCTCCATTTACATTTCCTACTAATAGGGATTGTTTATCTGTCAAACAGGCATCTTAAAATGAAATGAATACAAGAGAAATGTCTGTATTTTAGCAGAATGAAGACAGGTAAAATTTACCAAGGTAGACAAAAGCAGTTGTACCTTTATCATCAGACATACTCAGATCAATTCAGCTTCTGTCACTTTCTATCCCTCTCTCTCCCCCTCTCCCTCTCTCCCTCTCATGTACTCTCATTCTTTCTCTCTCTTGTTCCATTTTCTCGCTCTTTCTCTTCTTGCGGGCTCCCTCTTCTTCCACCAGGACTGTTCAATTAATTCAGCACACCATCTGCTTACAGAGCTCCTTAATTACACATTTAACTGGGTTTGCATATTGTTGGCTGGCTGGCAAAACAGGTGAACAAGACGAGGCGAGAGAGAGAGAGAAAATGGGGGAGTGAGCGGAAAAGAGAGCATTTGCATTGGCTGATTAAAAGACAGCTGAGGGGGAAATATGGGGAAGGAGGCTGGAGAGCCAATTTTGCCTCAAAAAGATGCCAAGCTTTGAAGTAGCAGGGTAGGATCCCACCCCTCTGTTTGAATCCCAGTCTTTGTGTGACATCTTTGATGTTTGTATGACTGCATTTGTGTGTATGTGTATGAAAATAATATGGTGTCACATTATGCTTATGTATATGCATGTCTTCCTGAGAATGTATGTTCTCCTGAGAGGCAGAGTCTCTAAAGCTGCCGTAGCCTTGGTGATGTAACCTAGCTGTCCTGTGGTTCCAATATCACACTACTGTGTCACTCTGACTTGTCAACGCTAACAAGTTCCTTACTTTACACATTCCTACGACACACTACGCAATTATGATTTACATGTAAGTAGGATGGCACGGTGCACCTCAGTTCAACTCATTAGGTGTTACATTCAGATAACTGCTGTGTCTAAACAGAGTCAGACAATGTGGGCTGCAAATGAGGGACCCTAACTTGAACCCATAATGACAAGCGAGTGCATGCAGGTTTCTAGAGGAGCTGCACAACTGTGCATTAGCGTTGTCACTAACATAGCCTTTCACATCAGCAAAAGTGGAGATACTGCAAACACACTTGTAATTGCTTTATCAGTCCCCAATTTGCTCTCTCAAGTTTATGCACGGATTGCAGAATATGCAAAGTGTATTAAACATATGTGCTAACTCATAGAGGCTTAATTGGAACAAAAGATTTGACTCATTTCCTCTGACCAAACACCGCAGACTTGCATCATGGCAGCTTTGGAGTTCATTGACTTGGTCTGTGTCACAGTGCCTGTTGTATGTGTGTCAGTGTTTCCTTCAGATGCCAAAGTTGGAGATGGCAGGTATCACTTTGTCTGAGAAGGTGAGAACTGTGCCACTCACGGGGGAGCTGGGGTCAAATGAGATGTTGGTCTGTGGGCTGCAGGTGTGACGTGTTGCTAGTTTGAGGAGTTTGAGGAGGGAACACGCACACACATACACACAAACAGAACAGTTTGGGTGTACACAAGTCTCCCTCTGCCTCACTTGGATGTGTGCCTGTTTGAAATGACTGTCAAGCCTCAGGCGGTGCTAGTTCCAATTACCCAGAGAAATACTGATACCAACAACGACCGAGCACTGAGCACAAATAAAACAAAGAAAAAAACACACCTGCACCAACACACATCATCGCCAAATCGCAAACTGTTGTGTCTCCTCCCGTCCATCCCTCCATGCCGGATTCCAGTGTGCAGTATCCTGTTCAAAGTCTCTTGTGGTTCCAGCAGCTATCTATGCCCTGGAGGTCTCTCCCAGCTAATGTCAGCCTTCTTGTCATAGGCCCTGCCAGCAGCCAGATCAATAACGCGGAGACCTCAATGATCACACTCGTGCTGCTGCAGCTGCCACTGCTACTGATTCAGTTGCGCATGTGAGGTCGATGAAGAACGACACCGTTGGATCCCATGAGAGGCCAGTGTGCAGCGTGCAAGTGTGTGTGCGTGCACAGGAGGCACAAAGCTTAAAATCCTGACATCAAGAACAACACCAGCCTACATGTTTGGCATCTCGCTGGTGTTTGTGCAAGGGTTAACAATCTAAGTTAATTGTGTAATAGCTTGCTTTGATACTGTATATACATTCCAAAATAGCATAAAACACATATGCAATATACAAAGGAAATCGCTTTCCTTTGTTTGTCATGTGTAGGTGGATGTTTCTATCTGCTTCATTGTAGGAGCTACATACTGACTGTGCTTTTGATCTCATTTCATGTAATCCCTTTCAAGGCTAGCTGTAATAGACCATGGATCGCACATCTTTTGCAACTTGTGTTCAAACAATGTCATTGCTTTGTAAAGCCCCAATAGTCAGTATTTTTGCTCACATTATTCCTTAAAAAATTGTGGCATATCCGTATCAAAGGGACTTTACTCCATCTAAAACCACATACTGTATAATTGTAAACCACACAATGCTGTTGCTAAGCATACAGTACATAAAAATCCATAAATAAGCTCGGTGCTCAGAAGGAAAAAGAAGTAATTTCATGGTATATCAATGATCGCTACATCTGTAGGATCAATAGGAATCAGTACAGATAGAGAATAGGATCTCTCGTAACTTTAAACTAGTAAACCAGGACTTAATCTACTTTTGTGTGCGTGAAGTCAAGCAAGAACAAATTGTTCCTCATCCATCGGTGTGCCTGCATTGCTTGGCTTCCCTGAGTCTCAGAAGAAAGACTCTCCTGATCAGGAACAGGTCTTTGTTGAGAGAGGTGATTGTAGAGGGCTGAGGATTGATGGTTCAGAGGACTGAGTCCAGCCCAACAATACACAAACACCAAAGGACATTAGCCTTAGAAAGGCCACTCGCAATAATACAACTCAGTACTATTTGTGTTATTTTTCTCTCTCTAGTTATTGCAACCTATTGTCACGCATTATCAGGTTTCATCTATCAATTCCTTCTTTTTCCTTGCTCTAACTTCACTCTTTCCCCTCCCCTTGTACACAGAGGTTATTGTAATACTGTAATCTCCTTTCTGTGTTTTTAATATTGCAAACATCTCTCTCTTTTAAGGGCGCAGTTTGATTTTTCCTTCTCAGATTTCCTTCTCTGATTAACATTGTGCTGTACAGTAACCCGCTGTATGCCTATTGGCTGTCTAGGATGAGAGAACAGTGGCATCTTAATGACAGAGTGGCCTTTACATGGGACCAGAAGATATCCTGTAACAGCCCAATGGGAAGTGATGCACGCACACACAAACAGTACTTGTAGCCAGCATAGCCACTGGGATCAATCTTGAATGCACTGGAGTGAGTCACCAGTACAAATGACATCTCTTTAGGCTCCATGCAGAAACAAGAACAGCTAAGTAACCTTCTCTGCAAACAAGCTCCTAGTCTTAGAGAGCAGTAATTAATACCTCTAAGTGTTTTTCTGACATCTGCCCACACCATACAAACACAGTGCAT
This sequence comes from Brotula barbata, assembly GCA_900303265.1. Taxonomy (NCBI): domain Eukaryota; kingdom Metazoa; phylum Chordata; class Actinopteri; order Ophidiiformes; family Ophidiidae; genus Brotula; species Brotula barbata. The sequence continues at coordinate 58,208 of OMNV01007535.1, forward strand.
ACTGCATATTCATTACATACTGTGCATGCATGTATAAATACATACATCCAGACATTTTAATTACCCCAAAGAGACAGTTTGTTGTTTTACTGGGTTTTGAGCAAACTGACATGCTTTAAAAACACATTTCTAAGTGTGTGTGTGGGTGCTATATGTTACTGCTGTGTATATGTGTGTGTGTGCGTGTGGCCACATGAAAAGTAAATCACTGCATTTCTGAGCATCTCTTGCTCGCTCTCTGTCACTATCTGCCTCATCAATATTAACTAAAACATACTATAAGTACACATGTTGTGTTAACTCGGTGTAGGCCAGGCCTCCAAAGTAGTACATAAGCATGTGGAGGGAGTAGTAAACATATAAATACAACATAAATAACAACAACACACAGTGGTGGGTGCAATACGTGCTAAGAATAAAGACATAAAGTACGCATACAAAAATAAAGCATGAATGATAACGACAATACAGGAAAAAAAGGGATTTTATACTGATATATTTGAATATGTGTGTGTGTGTGTGTGTGTGTGTATTTGTAGCGTAATGAAGGCTTGATTGTGTGGAACTCTAAAAAGAAGACAGGAATAAAAAGGGAGGCGAAAATGAAAAGGGAAGGAACAATTGTTATAATGATGAACAGTGGTAAATATTGTGGATGTGGCTGGGAAAAAACAGGTAATCTTGTTCACCTTATTATTGTCAATTTATGTATATATTAAGTTAAAATGACGCAACATACCGTAACACCGTTAAAGTTTGTCTCGTTCATGACATCTAGCACCATCTTTCCCACTTCACGGTCGTCCACGGTGAAATTATGATACATGTTTTGCCGTTGTTTGAGCCGGAGAAGCTCCATCACCCGGGTCAAGGTCTTGGCAATCACCCAGATGCCATCGTAGGCAAAGCCGTGAAACTTGCTGGCCTCCACACCTTTCTGCTGAAGCTCTCGGTGGTACTCCCTCTCATACTCCTTAGGGGTCTGGAGGAGGGAGAAAGTCGTGATTGCATGCAGGCAAAAACCTCTTCTTTTCCCGAACTGTACCATACATTTTTCTGCAACGTCACTCACCCTGCCAGAGATGCCCTTGATCTGCCGAGCACTCAGAGGTTCAAAGTCCACACTGATGTATCCCTCCATGGCAGTGAGGAGCTTCTTGGTGGTACAGTTGGTGGAGTTGGCCTGCTCCCACCAGTTGCCCTGGTACCAGCCGGGGATAATCCACTGGTATTTACTTCCAAACATGTTCAAGTTATATGCCTATAACAGACATAACGGAAAATGATGTGAGGGTGTGGAAATACACTACAATATATTCATAGTTAGGGGACGGCCATGGCTCAGCTGTAGCGTGGGTCATCCTCCAAACGTCATCCTCCAAATCCTGTAGGATGGGTTAAATGCAGTAGACAAATTTAATTTCCATATGTAAAAATGCAGAATATGACCAAATAAAGGCGAAAGCCCCGATTCCTATTTTTCTTCTAGTTCTACAAATAATGGTTAACCCACTTTTTACACCTTTGCAACACCCTGTTACAACCTGGTAAGCCCGTAAGAAGAGTGAGAAGGAGTTTAGTGGGCTGCAATTTATCCAAACTAGACCTCGACTGCTGCCTGTGAGATTGCAGCTGGTGGCTTTTAAATCCTGAGCTACACACCATGAAACCAAATCAACTGAAGCCCAAATTATGTGAATCTCATATGTCATGTAAATATGACACTTTGGTTACTATCAGGCCTGCAAACTATTTAAGCTAGACTATAATACACACAAAAGTACATTTCTATTATGATGCTCTGTTAGACATATACAATATACATAGAGTGTATGTAACGTGTAAGTACTCACACAACAGAAGACTTTGGAGGCCAGATTCTCATCAAACTGCCCAATAATGATTCTCACGTCATTATCCTAAGTAAAAAACATCAAAAAGAACAGGTGTTTAGCGTGAATGCAGTTACAAAACAAACTCGCTGCAGAGTCACTTTGTTACACTTTTCCCTGCTGAATTATTTCAATCAATAAGACCATTAGGAGAAAAGGTACAATAGCTTTAGGTTCCATTTACATTCATATAATGTCTTCTCTAATAAGTTCATACCATTCCACCTCGATTAAAAAATGAAACACTTTGGTGCTGCTGCGTGTGCTTACTTCTGTCTGTAGCATGTGAGATTTGAGGAATGAACAAACGACTGACTGAGAGGCTACGGCAATATCAAGTTGCAAAGTGTCGAGCCATAACATTAGTGTCAGAGACATTATTGTCAGTGGGCAGGATTGCCTTCCTAGTAAAAGGGGCTGAAAAGCACAAATATACATGGGGATTCAAAGCACATGGCCTGGTGATTGACTGGTGAATAATTCAGACAGCCCGGGTGCCAGCGTGTTGAATGATGGGAAAGAAAATTGGGATCTGGGGCAAATAGTCTGTCATTTTCTGTGTACATGCATATGTATGGTACAAACACAAGCACAGGACCATACTTGCATGCAAAATGAATCAAAATATATCAACATAAACAATCATCAAGTCCCAAATCGAATCCACTGACAGAGTTTTGATGAATGTACATGTGGACAATAAGAATGCTGCTCCAAATACTGCGTCCTGAGTGTTACACCTTAAACCATTCATGGACAGCAACACATTAAAAGAGATTTTGGTCTCAATGGTACAATGGTACTACAAGGTAAAATCAAAGTAAACTATAATGAATAAATAAAGCCTCATGGTATGGTTGAATATGTTAGGGATTATTTTTAGCTTCTCTTCAATAACAATGAATTAAAAACTACTGAAAGCATAGATTATAAAAATTAATATAGCTTTGGAAAGCAACAGGCAAACAGATGTTTCCCTAATTTTTGAAAAGATGGGTAGGATGTGTGAATGTATGGATGACAGAAAAACAAAAACATATCCATGCTAACACAGGTGACAAGCTGCTTCATAAACCTTCTTCTCTCACTGCTTCTCATCTCAGCCAGAGAGCATGCTGGGACATTTAAGGGGTCATTTGTACAAAGCTCTTAGCGTTGGTTTCCCTGTTGTGGCTCTTTCTCACTGTGTATATATGTGTGCAGATGTGTAATAAAAGCAGGTAGCAATCTTAAACTTTCTGGGGTGCACTCATGCATGCTTATGTGTGTGTGCGTGTAGCATTTGTGGAGATTTAATAGCACTGTTCCTCCCAGGAGGAAAGGCACATAACATAAATGACTCCAGCTGAGGCCAAGGACCACGTCCTCAATACACAAATAATTCTGGCCTGTCTGGCAATGACAAGAACAGCGAGCGAGCAGCTGTGAAGAAGTGAGCATGAGTGTATCGGTGCATTACGAACGTACAGAAGCTCAGTGGGTCTCCAAATTACCTTGATTGCTTTAGTTTCCATGTAACTATAACAATAATTGCACTTGGAGAGGCTATGGGTAAAAGTAGCCTTGATTGCCTAATGTGTGACAGGGTTGTTTGTAACTTTATGCCGATGATTTATACGTGATAATCATTATATTGTACCTCATAAGCCCAATCATGCACTGGTAAGGGTTATTAGGCACACACACACACACACAAAGACTGTACTAATGAAGGCCTTTTATGAGCTTGTGGTAGATGTGATTTGTGGACTGGACTTTGTGTTGTTCTTCCGTGTTAAAGCACTCCCAATAGGCCGAGATGATTACTGCGTCGAGAGTACACTGTGTGCAAGTGTGATCAAATGCCAACTCTCATTGATCTCATGTTTGTGTGTGTGTGTACACTCATCATCACTAATGAATCTAAAGTGAACCTCAAGTGTTATACATATCATCATAGCCACAGATGCGTCATTCTTTGCTGCTATTATTATAATGAAGAGGGGGGGTTGCTCCCTTCAAAAAATAAGAAAATTTCAGCAGATGCTTGAACCTTGGAACATGGCTGAACTGAAAACAGCACAAATTAAATGCTCGTGATATATAAAACAGGAATTACATGTCTTTTGAGTGAAGAGTGATCTGTGTCTTAAATTATCACAAACATTTTATAGATTTCACAGTTTGAAATGCTTGTCAATTGCCTATGTCGTGGTGTGATATCAGCTGTGAACTTGGATGGGCAGTATTTATGACAATTGTACTTCAAATGCAGATTGTAAATTTCTAATTTGTATTTCATCAAAAATGTAGAGGTAATTTGTATCAAAATTCTGTATTTTTGTATTTGCAAAATAGATAGAATAGTTTCACTCATAACATCTTGTCACATTTTTCCCCTGGATTATATTATTTATGGTTGTAAGAAGTAAGAATCTATAAACCTTGTTATATGATTCATTATTTCTAAACTAAGTTTGCTTCATCTTCTAACTGAATTTTGTGTCAGCTTCAGAGAGCAAATCAGCAATAAAGTAGGAATGATGTGGTTCATTTTGTTTTATGCAATAATGGGAATCTAATGGACAACATACATTTCATTTGCATTCAAATGGTTTAATATGATATTAGAGGTCATGGATAGATAGCTAGTCAGCAGCTAATGGTGTGTTCCAGACAACTCGGAACAATGGATGCATTATTTTGTAGTTTATTTTGACATTTGAACGACATTTCATGGTTCAGAACTGAGTGGACTGGTCCTTGATGACTGATGTGTGGAGATGTGTGTATTCAGGTTCTGCAGCTTGAGACTCATGCTGCTGCAGCCCAGTGCTATTTAGGGATTTGGACCAACAGAGGTGCTCCATCAACCTGAGGGGCGAGCCAGGAAAACACTGCGGACCACAGCAACAGTGCTGGCTGTCCTGATGATATTATCAATAATGGGGAATCTGAAATACACAACCTAGTGATGATAATCTCAGCACAATCCATTTGTCTTGAGATGATTGTTTATGTCTATTGCGACACCTGTGCAGAGAAATTTTGTGCGAGAAAATTCTGTTTCACAACTTATCATCACAGTTATAGCGAACAGCTACAGAAAATACCTGTACCTCGAGGTTTGAAGTATGATGTACATTGCTGAGTACACTGTGACCTATGTTGGTGCAAGTGAACCCTAAAAACTGACATGTTATATAACGTGGCCTGTCAGGAGGATGCAAACATTGGCGTGGAAAAGGGAGATGCAGAGGGGATAGAGAAATGTAAATCTCTCTCACTCTCTCTCTCAGATGAACATATGCGCGCACACACACATACAGAAAAACCAAAATAAATCACTCTTAGTAACAAATGTCTCATCCTTTCCCTCATCACATTACGTAGCTGTCAGGGTGGGAGCAAACTACTGTTGCGAGATGTGCAGGAAACAGACCATTAGGGTGTCACAGGACGCCCGCCCACTCTATCCAAATCTTCTGAAAAGCTTTTGGGGTGACACTGTGATTTGCATATTTAAAGTTGATTGAGATAGGATGGTGTCATCTTAAAATGTCAGCCCTGACATGCAGAGTTGCACATTTTTTTTAGGAAAGACATCTCCTCTTTCAAACCATTATCTATTCCTCTTCCTCCTCATCTCAACCGGTATAGAATAAACTTTTTCTGTCAGTGTGTGTAGATGTCATATAGATCTGACAGTAATAACACACACCTTGCTGCTTTCTCATACCACACCTTTGTATATTCCTTTAACTTTTTCTCCCCTTTTCACCTTATAACTTATTAGGCTGACCATCCACAAAGTGTGATTCAGTACTTAAGGCAATCTTGTGTGTGTAAACTGAGACAGACAGAACGTTTACATGCACTGATTACACTGCAATTAAGGCCATTAATCAGCTTTTTCAAAAACCACAGATTATGAGATTTACTGAGGCTTGTAAACATCTTGTTCGGAGTATGCATCCTGTGCTTGCATTTGAACGATACGCACATTCTCACATCATCTATACTTGGCAAAGTTCAACACCTCATATATACTTGTGGCAGAATCTTATTGATTTTGGGCATGCATACAGCTTAATCACAGTCATGCCTTACATTGTACGATGGAAAAATATTATTGAGTACATGTAACTGTTCTGAGTGTGTATACATAGCCTGAAAATGAACCTCTGATTGCCTAGGGAAGTGTGTTTTTATTTATGCCGTATCCAAGCATAAATCCAACATATCTAAATCGAGCATAAACTGGGAGGAGTCTTTAAGCTTATGAACATTTGATCACAAGTCCACATCCACCACAGCTAAACTTAACACAGTTCATGTAATGTACAGTGAAATCAAAGAATCGTGTGTGCGCGTCTATATCTGTGGCTGCAAATGTCCAATTAAACGGCCATTAGACAGTGCAGGTCATTCGGGGTCAGTGTACAAACTCCCCCGGGTATTGCAGTGTCCTCATTAGGACTCGACTGGTCTCATCAAGAGCTGCCTGACTCTGCCAAGTCAAAGCTGGAAGCAAATCTTGGATAGATACTTCAAGAACTGGGCTTCATTTCGGAACACATCCAAGTCACAAATGCAAAGCGTGTAAGTAACATTAAGGCGTGTGATTAATGTAGAGATGAAAGTCTGTTCAACCTCTTACCTTGAGTTTCTTGACATTGACACAAGGGTCGTTGGAAAAACTTTCAGTGTCTGCTATCTGAATGTCCGCTTTCTCCAGCTCATTCGTTAGGTCGTTCCTCACCTATGACAGAGAGACAGGACTGTAAACATAGGGTGTTTTCTGCTGAAGATAGAACGATAGAGAACGTACACTACCAACAGTGACCTCTGTGCCACTTTGGCACATTGCTTTAGCGTCCGTTTTGCTGCCACCACCCATAGTCAACTGAGGTCGCCCAAAGCTTGACATAAAGCACAGAAATACAATATGAGGGCCGCTGTAAATCTGTAAATGTAACTGCAGAGGCTGGTGTTGCTTTGATGTATTGATTCAGTGGAATAGTGGGTAATGGGATTGGCGAGGCAGGAAAATAGAGCAGGTGTCCCACCATGATGGCAAGCCTGAGGTGGTTTATCATACTGCCTTGTTATCACTCTCTCACCCACAAATGCACACTCACACACGCACACATACACATACACATTCTCTCTATGATTCATCCTCCTAGCTTCCCACCTTTACACTTCAATTTTAAAGCGGCTTTATTGTGGTCCACTGCTGATTCTCTTCTCTCTTTGGCCTAATTTTGTGGCTTCCCCCACCTGTGCCCCTAGGTCATCACTCGCCCACCCCCACCAGAGACCTTGGCATTAATGGGCATGTTGAGACATCATGAGTGTGTGTTCTCGAGATGGGCATACAAAGTTCTGTTGGTAGATATTTGACATCTAGTGAAGGAAACACCTGTGTGGCTGACCGCCCTGTATTATCCACGGGTACATCAGCCTCCTGTCATATTTATGCATACGTCTGAACATAAATCTTAGTTACTGCCTTGGAAATTTATGGGACGCACACTGAGAATTACAGAAGTATACACACATTGACGGCCCCATAAAAAATACCTTCACTGCAACAAAGCAGTTTGATGGTTTTTACAACACTGCTGCTGTTGCTAATAATATTGTTTGCTACTACTGATAAAATTACTCATTACAGTTATTGTGTCTAATCAGCTGGGTGAGAAATCCATGACTCTAAACAACCTTAAATTCATTTCCTGGCGTTTCTAAATGTCTGCTGCTTCCCGTTAAACCCTGGAGGGAGCTCTAAATCACTGTACATCACTCACTCCTGTATAAACATTCCCTCCCTTGTATTGCTCGCTGAGCTGAAACAACAGGGAGGCCGGTGTGGATCAATATGACCAGGTTTTGCTCTTGAAAAACAAATGGCTTGGTTTTCTGGACAAGGCGCAACGTCGTGTTGTGTTGAGGGGCGATCTAAAAGGCCTGGCTGCCACACCGCTAAAAGGAAAGGCACTTGGCAGAGGGAGGCATGGCAGCTGGTTAGCCTGGTGCTCGAAGAGGTGTGTTGGACTGAACGCACGGGCGGATGGAGTAACAAGCGACACGCACAGACAAGGAGAAAGCCCTTGTCACAAGAAGATTTTTTTTATAGGATTGATTTTGAAAAAGGACAAATCTGTGTTCCGTTGAATGGAGATGGGGAGAGAAAGAGAAAAAGGGAGAGATGAGGGCACAGGTGGATTGAGGGATGGTGGGAGGGGGAAAGTGAGCAGCTTTCCTGCGTAACAAAAACATCCTCCATTGTCTGGGGCAGCCAGGAATCCCCAGGAGAGTAAATACAGAACGGAAATAATCCTTGTGTGCTTGTGTACAATTTTGAGCACGCATGCATTAACGTGCACACAAAAAGACCCGCACACTCTCACACACACACACACACACACATACACAAAGGGGATAAAATGACAATGTCAGCTGCATTGCCTTAGTTGTGTATTCATGCATCAGTGCTCACAGCTTCAACAAGTCCCTGCTTACATGAAGACACACAGATGGGACTTTGATCTGCTCTACAAATGTAGCATATGCTGGAGGAAATGCTGAAGGTGATAAATACAATTTACCAAAAGCCTGGTTGGTCATCCAAACTTTGATTTTCATGCAGAAGTGCAATGTACATCGATGCATTGTGAACATTATAGTTAGCATACTTAATACAAAAGTCTATCATCACTTTTCTTGGAATTTCATCTCCTAAGGTTTGTGTCTGTATATCCTTCACACTGTTTTTCCTTGTTTTGAGTTTTTGCTCCTCTTCTCTTCCTCGCTCTAGACAGCTTTTGGCTGGGTCAGGAACACTGACAAAGTTTATGTGGGCCTTCTGTATGCATATTCAACATGTTTTAATTCATATTAATTACATATATTATGATCTTGAGATGCAACGTGTGCCTTGCAGGTGCGGAGCTAATGTCATTTAAAAACCAATCTACAAATCGTTTCTCTTTGTGCGTCTCGTTTCCAAAAAAAGCAAAAACCCACAAAATCCAAATGGCTCCCTCCATCCCTAAAGAGGAGACAGATTAAAGTGTGACCTGATGCAGAGTGCGATTCAGGATGATGAGTGGCTTGTGATGATTGACAGACAGAATGAGGTCTTACTAATTTAAGGTCAGGCATCAATCAAAGGTTTGTGCACTGTGTGAGTCCTCTTTACAACGACAAATGTGACTGTGCGTAAGCTTTTATCTACGTGTGTGTGTGCAGCATATACCGCTATGCTACCAGGTGTCGTGTATCATTCCATCTGTGTGTGTACGTGTGTATACGTGAGTACATCATAACAAATCTTTAATGTTTTCACTCCTGTGGCTGTACTGACGTACTGTTGGTTTGTGCACACATCTGTTTGCCAGGCTGTGCGTTCCTTTGCAAATCCTCCGGTTGAGACCATGATGCCAGGCTCTAACTTGCATGATAAATAGTTGCAGCACAGCGTGATGACAATCTATCGGTTGACTTCCTCTCTCTGCCTTATGTGCATTATACAATAGCTTGAATGAGTCATTCTATGGAGGAATTTACACTTTACATGCCTATTTGTACTGACATGTGCACATTGACACATGGCTGTACAACTAGGCCAGCTGATGCCTAAAAACATGGCATTTTAGCAAATATGACATTTCAATTCATTTTCAGATTCAGTAGTAGTGTAAAGTACCAACGTAAAATTAATTCTCCATATACATATCTATAGGAAAATCTATACTTTTATTTCTCAACTTTATTAAAACCGAATACTTGTGTGAAAAGGAAATATTCTTGTATAAATCATTACAGTGCTCTTTTTAAAACAGCACTTCAGCTCAGAGGGCTCCAGGCAGAGTCCTAATCCAGTTCACAGTCAGGTATGCCACCATTTGGGTCTGTCCTGTTTGTCTGGCAATCTCAATAATGTTGATTAAAGTGTGTGTGAGTGTGTGTATTTGTTTGTTTGTGCATGTGTGTGTGTGTGTGTGTGCACCTTCATGCTAGTAAATACTGTAGCCATTTTCATCTCAAACTTGAAAACACTGGAACCCCCCGCCCACCACCAACATAAACATGTGCTTATGTTGGTGTGTGTGTGTGTGTGTGTGTGTGTGTGTGTGTGTGTGTGTGTGTGTGTGTGTGGTTCCCAGATCTTCATTCAATAAGCCTCCTGAAGGCGCTGTGATCTGGTCAGTGTGAACAAACAGAACAGATTACGTGCAATGTGACAACATGCAGCCCGCATATTTCATATTTACAGAGTTTATAAGATATATATTTAAGTTTAGTCATCAAGTCTGAGGTCAGACATTAAAATGTAAAAACGTCCTCCTGTGCTGCCAGTGTCTCATGATTGACCCCGACTGACCCCACCTCTAGGTGGCAGTGCCCGCCATGTATGGATGTCCCTGACTGTCCAAACTCTGCTCAGCCTCATTGTGCAGCGTTCATGTTTCTACCTTCTCCTCATCACAGAACATCAACACTCTTAACCTCTTTGAATATTTGAGATAGCTTTCCTGAATACACCCGTCGGTCTTTTATCTTGTCTATCCTCACCGTTTTATAGATGAAATCCTGCTATCCAGACTTATCTCATCTGATTTCACAAACCGACCCATGGCTTTGTCACAACAGGAAGGCCAAAATCCTCTCATCGTCTCTTTGGAGCACTCACGATGAGTACGTACATCACCTTCGTACGAGAGGGAGAAGATTTGGTACAGAATCACAAGCAGGAATGAGACATGGACACATCTGATTGTTGTCAAATCAAATTCAACGTGTGCTCTCAGTCAGTCATCATTTTGATTAATCTCTAGTCAGGGGCTTCAAACCATGAAACAGTAGCAACAGTGGTAGTTAACCATCAGTTTTGTCTTATAACCTTACACACATATATACATGCATAAAACACTACAACACTTGAAGAGGCTGTTTACACTCTCATATGGACCTTTAAGACCAAATCAATCAAATGAAGTGCTCTGTACTGGAACAGCTGCTGGTTCAGTGTGAAATGGCTTCTGGCAGTCACTGTTGGGATTCGTTTGATTTCTCAAACAAAAGACTTAAAGAAACCTGACGTATTTATGTTATCAGACTCCATAACCATGCCATCTTTCATTCTTTAAATAACTAATAACCTTCATGCTCGGGCTGACACTGAGGCGTTCCTGCGATCTGTCCCCAATCACAGCACGTCAAAGCTATACAAACTTTAAGAACGAGAAGAGGAGGCGGCGTGACGTTAACAGATCGCACGGTCTGGTTACAGAGATCGGATCACGACGCAAACCAAATCACACACACGGGACAGCAATCCAATCGCACAGTGTTTACCCTTTGCATTGACACGTGATCTCATCTAGAAAGAAACATAACGTTCATAACGTTAACGCAAGGTGCAACTAAGAAAGAGAGCCATGAATGACAGGAAGTAGTCACAACTTATCCATGTACATAAGAGGCTACCACACGGTACGACTCGGAACGATCACACAGAATCACATGTTGGTACGTGTTGGTTGAAACATTTCTGCCCACTCAACACGAGCTGGATTTACTTTGAGATGTTTGCCAATAAACACGCCGACCTGAAGAAGAGCGGTTCGCCATCTCCAGCTCTCTCGCTGATTTCTTAGCGCTGCGCCATCTGTCCAATGTCCAACTCTGAGGTCTCACAGCAGACGCTCAAACACGTCACACAGATACCAGACTCCAGTATCTCCTTGGCTGTGGTCTTCCCAATGGTAGATAAAGCTATCATCACCTCCGTCACTTCAACCTGCTCATTAATGCGCCCCACTAATATGGCAGAGGAGCGCTAGGCGCTCTTATCCGGTGCCAGAGGAATAAGTGCTGCGATGACTCACAGCTGGTCATAAATGTCATCCGATAACTCAATGATCCGCTTGCAGTCAGACTGATGTTTCGTGTGCTGCTTCGAGAGATTCGGCTGCACCGACGGGCCTGTGTGTGTGTGTGTGTGTGTGTGTACAGTCTCTAAGGCCGTGGTACGCTTCGCTTCAGACACACAAAGGCGGACGTGAAGATGAAAGATCAAAGAATTTAAAGCACAATAAAGATGTAGAAACCACTTTAAAGTCTTTGTTCTACAGCTTAAGATATTTGAATCCAGGACTTATCTCTTCATCATGGAGTCTTGTATCTGAGAGATTTGTTGATTATCCCTCAACATTTAAGGATCTTGGCTGATTTTCCCCAAAACCCTTTTTCCACCAGCATGTCGGGTTTACGTAGGACTCCACCGTTTGATGCAGCGACTGCAAGCAGACTGCAACATTTGTCTCTCACGATCTTTGTCTAAGTGAAAGTGAAACTCTGCACATTTATTTCGCATCTTATCAATGTTTGGACCAAAAAAAAACACAGAGGCGAAAGGGCAATCATGTTAACGAGCCTTCGCCTCTACTGGGGTTTCCAAGCAGTGGTCCACAGCTCCATGGTCATCTGTGGAGGTACTGAACGTGGTCCGTGACAAAAAAATGTTATACTGTTGTTAATTGTGAACAAATCCAGCTAAATACAATTTTCTGTCCATCGGTCAGAATAACTACAAGACTGGAGACAGGAAATGACACGAGGCTGTCCCTGTCCACCACTGGGGCGACACAGTAAGACACCAGCACCCCACCCCTCCGCCGCCCTCACACACACACTAAAGTGAGGAAGGAAGGGTCCATGGGACACCATAGGTTGAAAACCCAAACAAGTATAGCTTCTGACAGCTGCATCAGGAGAGGCTCTGTTCTTATTGGCTGACGACAGCGTAACAGTCATACACATATACCTGATGGGTGTGTCTAAGGTGTGTCTGTTGGCAAAAGAAAAGGACCAATCAAGAACCAAGCTTTGCAGGTAGTTCAGGACCTTTGGGTTTACCTTTACTGTACTACACTCTCCAGTATTACACTGTACCGTGCCATATTATACTGTGCGACTCACTAAAGTACAACCCTGTACTGTACTACACTCTACAGTACCATTCCATCTCCATTGGCTCCCTGATTTCTCCAGTCGAGTCCCTTCCTGTGGGCTTCCCCACAGGGCTTCCTGTGGACCTGGACAGCACTTTGACACTGAGTCTGGAACCCTACGAGGAGTTAAAGACAAATTATAAACACATGAGCGCCCATATTAGACCGTCTCAAAGACCACATCTAGCCCGTAGGCCAACCGTTTGTGACCTGTTCCTTGGGGAGTTGTTAGGCGAGTATGGTAGCTCGGCAGCTACCACTTCCAGCCTCTGTGGATTATGTTAATAAATGTAAAAGGGAAGGTCGTTTGCCAGTCGTACAGGCAGGCAGCCGTGTTCGTTCTGTGGTGGTCGGGAACTAAATTGAGATTGAAACAGACAAACCAAAGAGAGGACGGAACAAAGACAGGGGACAAAGACAGACTGTAAGGAGGAACAACACCAGCCCTGTCACCTGTTCCCCATCGAGAAACTGGTGTGACATTCCACAGGCGGGGACACAGACGCAGAGCGAAAAGAGGGGGAATATATGAATACAATCACTCATCTGTGAGCGAGGATTAAAGTGACATTTATAAAGCCAATGGGTAGCTGGTTCTGCTTAACACTTGGCAGAGTTTAAAAGTGGACCAAAAAAGAAAAAAACCCTAAATATAACGCGTAACATTCCCGTTCCGAGAGCCAAGTGGAGCCATCTGATGTTGATTCAGACGGCCTCTTTCTGCCTGTGTGTCAGCCAGTCTTACTTGTTCGGGGCTATTTAAGGCTCCCGAGGCTCTGCCACCAAACAGGCCCGGATCAACGCTTCAACATGGCTCGCGGTGACGTCGAGGCGGCGGTGGGAATGTTCTAGCTCCTACGCCTCCTCCGATACGCCAGGTTCCTGTCCCAGCGGCACATCTGACATGACTTAACACACCTAAGACCAGGAGGTGATTCCACAACAGCCCAGGTATTGTGTCCTCCTGATCCACCTGGATGTTGTCAAGATTGGACCATTCTTTTTTAAATCCCTGTCTAAGTGACAGCTCACCATAACAAGCTTCCCAGGACCGAAAAGACCGCTGAAAGCAAGACAAAGCTCCCCAAACACTGCTCTGTTGACTGAGGGAAATGCCACTATGTGGGGAGTGGGTGCCATGTCAAGACTATAAATAATCACCACTTCAAACCCCCCTCTTCAGTCCAGGACTAAGAGATTGTGCCTTTCTATCCACAAAATGAGCTTGGATCCCTAACAATGGTGCATTGAACAGAGGGAAAGGCGAAGAGGTAAACGGAGAGGAACAGTGGTTAATTGGACTTGGCAAAGAGGAGCAAAAGGACTTCAGCTTTGTTTACAATCCTCGCCTTGTCAGGGGAAGATTCTGTGAGCAGTGACATTCACCGTATATTGTTTATACGGCTAATTTGGCAAACTACTTACCAAATCCATTAGTGACAACAAACCACGTAAAGCTGTAAATCCACCCAAACAATCAGAACATCTCGAGGCAAAAGCACAAAGCACGGGAAGTCAAGAAGTGAAGTATTTACCACTGAGCCGCAGGTTCCTCTCAGACCTCTGTGGACCTCCTTCAATGATCGGGTTCACCATTATAGATTTCCTTCAACCTTAAACCCTGAGCTCACTCATTATCATAAAGTTTTATTTAAAATATTTTAAATGCCAAAGGAGGCATACAGGGTAAAATGAGCCCCAACACGTCGACATAAAGAGAATTTTAGAGTCATTTAAAAGTGCCGTTATTTGAATAGGTAAAGGTTACCATAATGGATTTTACAAAGGTAGGATCATAACATTAGAAAATATATGGTTTTTTACATAGATGGTTCATTGATTAACATATTTTTATATTATTATTGACAACAGATAGATACATTTACCCAGAATGCATCCTGATGTGATTTGTGTTTCTGAGTCTTTAACGGGTTAAAGTGATCCTCTCATCACCACAGATGTAAACGTGTTCTGGTCGTGCAGCTCTGCTCTCCTGCCGTTTCTCTGAAGATGAAGTTTTATAGAGCCTAACCTTGAAGGATTTCCGCCCCTTTGGCAACAACATGGCCATGTTCAGCTCAAATTTAAATGGAGTGGAAGTCAAAACACAGAGCCGGCAGTTAGTCCAACACACATAAACGGACTAAGTGCTGTGGGAAGACACAGACTGTGAGACAAGCACGAGACTCCTAATCCCCATCATCACATCCATACTTACACACACACTAACAACACGCTAACCACATCTGAGGAGCTCGCCAATCTTGGCGTTCTGTCCCTGCACGCTCACATCCTCAATCGCAAACCAAGACATTCTTGGATGTAAAACCGTAACAGATCCAGGGCCAGAATCTCTTCTTCCTGGCAGGGTTACAGCTTTGACACCTGTGTCCTGATTGAAGTGACTTGGAAGCACTGAGACACGCTGTCTTCTTCACCTGTCCAAGCGGCCATTAGGGTTAATTAACAGGTCAGCTTTCGTTTGGTTTCCAGGATTCAGTCAGTCAAACCTGGATTACGGCAGTAAAAAAGCATTTTCCAGCGTCACGCAAACATCTTAATTTATCAAATTGGCACAAGTTGACAAATTCCTCCATGTGATTATGCAGCACATCCTGTATACTCAGAGAGACGCTAACTCCTTTTGATTCTGTCAACGTTTACAGATTAATTGCGGTTTTGCCTTTCATCGCAGCGAGGGCAAATACTCAGAGTACTGACTACAGGGACAGGTACTCACCCACTGTGTGCTTCTATTCCATCACAGTCAGAGGCCGGAATTACGAACGCAATGAACTCACCGGTTAACAAACAAACAGACAACTTCAAGAACATTCAACATTTGCAGAAGTCACAAATCCACCAATGCATCACGCAAACTATGACAACGTCCACACCAAAAATGCCCGTCTAATGTCAGAAAGTTTTCCATCCATGCCGGCGTTTTCACAGTGTTTTATAAAAGTTGACCATCCACACAAAAATTGAAATGAATAGTTATGTGTTTCTGTCATTTCACATTGTGGTTGGTCCAGGTAGACTCCAAAGTCTCCGTTCATGTAGGCATGTAGCTCAGTCGTCCTCCCGTTGAGAACATAAATCGCCTCATTTCTTCTGAAGTACCGCTTGGAAATTAAACTAAACCACTTTAAACTCCAATAATGCAAGGAAATACGACAATAAGGAGATGAACACTTGAACCACATCAACGGCCATTTTGGTCAAATCCAGGATCTTGTCACCGTCACACGTCAGGTTTTCCGAATCGTTCCGTTTTCCTCGTCTACGCTGAAACATCAAACACCTAATTCATCCACTCTGTTTTAGTGCGGGCAAAACGTTGCCTTTGAATCCAAGCTGTATCATACGTTTGGCCGTGTGAGGTACCGAGCACAGCAGCAGTGCACGTTTGGCCTAGTTTGGTCAACAGTGTTTGGAAACAAACCGGAGTCAAGAGGTCACAGCGGACCAGAGTAAAGATTGACTCAGTCCACAAGGCAGCAAGCAGACAAAGGGCTGTGAGTAAACTTCCAGCAGCTTTTATTGGTTTGGCCTTTTCCTGCTGCAGATGTTAGCAGGGTTAAAGACCCCGTGATGAGCACGCGGCCGCCATCCCACTAGACAGATTTAAACCGGGTACAAACAGCTCTGGATGCTGATGGAAGAATTCATGAACAATCAAAGACAACAGGCCAAGCAACATCACGGTCAGAGGCGCCACCAGGGATTTTGGGCCCCAAATATACAGCACTTAATCCTGCTAAATATTGACCCAAATTACCTGCACACCAGATTTAATCTCTTATCAAGATAATCAAGTTTATTTATTAAGATTATTTATAGATTTTTATTACCTTTACCTTCCTGGTCTATTAGTTTGTGCATTACTGTTACTGTCTGTACAATAAGCGGCTCACACAGGTTGCTCCTCATAGGATTAATAAAGTCTGAATCTGTCATTTAACGGCCATAATTCAGTCTGACTTGAAGATAATATTTTAACATTGGCTGTAAATTTAATCCAGATTGAGTCACTCAATGCTTTTAACTGTGCAGCATCCAATAGGCTTTTTTGTTTCATATAATGATCATTATGTGGATAGTAAATAGTAAAGTAATAGTAAATTAGTAAATAGTAGTAAAAAAAGTTCATTCCCACAGACCCCCTGCAATGACGCTTACAGACATCATGTCATTCAACACGGTGTTGTTGACCCTCTTGAGATGGTTCATTGGGATGGGGGCCTGAGATGGGGGGCTCATGATGTGTTGTTGAGTCTGGTACTAGGAGGGGCTGGGACCACTGATTTTTAAGAACACTTTGATAAATGTTGACCTGCACTGATTAAATGACGGATAAAAAGGTGTCAAAGGTGACCCTGTGAGTCTACGGACATGAAGCTAACGAAGCTAACGAAGCTAACGGGTTCGTCTCTACCACTCACAGACTACACCCACCTTTCTTTGACAGAAACTGGTCCACACACGGTCGCCTTTCCTTTTTGCTTTCTTTCTTTCCTCCTTTGAAGACCACATCTCCTTTAGGGGACCAGGGCCGCGGCCTCCTCTCCTAAGTGCGCATTCGCTCAACACCTTTCAGGTAGCGAGCACCGACGTGCTCAGGCCGGACCGTACCATTTCATGCTAATACAGGGGGGTGATCAATATGAACGTTTACGTTTTGCCAAGTAAACAAAGTAAACAAACGAGTAAAGACAAAGAGACCGTTAGTTTTATTACTATATTCTGAACAAAATATTCTATTAATGATGATGGGAATAGCCTCAGAACACCCCCCCATGGCGCACTAAGGCCGGAGGACGATCCGTAAAGTGTGGAAGCACAGATCTTCATCAGAAAGCGTTTCCTAACATACCCGATATGTCAAGGTGCATTCTGGGGGAAATCCAACTGGAATAAAGTGGATAAAAGGGGACAATCTGAATTTTATCATCGATTTGAAGCACACAGGCTGATTGAGAAGTTTTCTAGTCAATAAGTGATTTTCCATAAAAACAGCTTTGGTCCAGGTTTTGTATGAGTAAATAAAAGGTTTTTTAGTAATGAAAGGACAGTCAGAGATGCAACCAAAATGATACGCGATCAGATTGTATCAGCCAATCAGATTCTATCAGCCAATCAGATTCCTCCATGGAGACAGCTGACAGACGCGTAACCCGAAGTTGAACGCGTGGGGTCATTGTGGGGTATAAAGTTTACTGTACCAGAGTGGAGCCCAACGGCTGCAACAGAGGCTGATTGTCTGTCTGGGCTTCAGGAGCCGGTGAAGCAGTGATGCATACTCACTCCCTCACTCACTCACTCACCCACGCACCCACTCACTCACGCTGCCTCTGGCTCATCTGGGCCGTCCCCATGAGGCTCTCATTATCACACTCAAGCACAAAACGCACCTCTCAGGACTTCACCAGCTCTGGATTTCCACTTTGTTTTCCACAGAACAAACACTATCAGCACAGAACAACGGCTGACTGTGAGCCCGGGACGCGGGGTGGGGGTCATATCTGGAAGGGATTCATAATGGAGTACAGACAAGTTGGGAAATAAATCCACCGTTTAAGAGCGTCTGGAGGTATGCAGAGCTCAGCAACTCAGCAGTCCCAGCTGAAGGCTGCAAGACAGCAAAAGCTGCATGCTGCATGTCAATAATGCACAGACAGGGCCGGGAGGAATGTTTAGGCTTCAGGCTGCCAGACTTTGATTCATCTGCCGGATCTTGGATAGCTGCTCCGACACTCTACAGTTGAATCCTCAAAGCCACATGGCAGACTGCAGATACACGGACCGACTGTACATATGGAGAGGTCAAAGCCAAGACCTTCTCGTTCCTGTGGTTCGTCTCTAAAGAGCACAGTCAGGAGTTTCCGAGTCCAAACACGAATGTACAGCGCGTCTGTGGAAAAGTATGAGTTGACAGAGTTGACAGATTTCCGCATGCAGCTCGTGTGATTCATGGTGAAGTTAGGAAACGATGAGGCAACAGATAGGGGATCTATTTGGCAACACCATGAAAAACAAACGTAAATCAAAGCGAACACAAAACCAGGAAGCCTTTGGAGTTCTTCTAGACATGTTCAATTTAACGATCTGGGATTTTACTGCGCAAACCACTGATAACAAATTGTTTGATCACTGCTTTAAACTGATGTTGGCCCGGACTTCAGTTTGGTGCTTTAGTCATCTGGCGCCCCTGTCAGGCAAAGCCCCGGTTAAAGAAGAACAAAAAAAAAACAACCCAAAAGATCCCTCAGCTGCTATTTTAAATGAAAATCTCCTCTTGGCACAACTTCAGTGGCGCAAATGTGCACAGAAAACAGATATCGAAGCAAGCAAGCACCCACTTACGTTGCTGCCGCGGAAACGTGTCCACTCCTTGTCCGTTGAGCTCCTAAATGCATTTGTATGCATTTGTCCAGGCAGCAGAGATCTGGGTGAAAATAGAATCGCACTCAAGATGATACCTGCTCATGGGCTGAGCCTGTGGTCACGGCCGGGGGACGCGGAGCACGGCCACCTCACAGAGTCCTCATCGTACTGCAGTCCAGAGGAGAGAGATCTCCCGCTCCGCTCCTTTACGCACGGTGACCCAGCTATTTCTGTCCAAAGTGGAGACGCGCAACAGTTGGAGAGCGAGAGGGGGTGTGTGCGCGAGTGTGCGTGGGGTGGGGGAATCAATGAGAAGTCGTTCCCGTGAGCGTCCGGTCGAGCTGTTCGCTGTGGATCCGGAGGAGTGTGCGCGTCCTCGCCTCCAGGCGCTGCTTTCTGCTCTCCGCTATGTGCCGAGACTTGCACCGATGCGAGGGGATTCGACTTCACCCCAACGCAGCTCCGACCAGCTGCTGGTGTTGGATTTCACCAATTACTGATGGTGACATCACGGAGGGGGCTTTGACTCGTCTTCATCGATGGTCTTTGTCTGCGTTTGCGGCCGATCACAGACTGATCTCAACTCCAGATTAGATTAGGACTTTACGATGAATGACCGCGTGAGCCTGCTGCCGTTTACACATCAACTAATCCGACTGATCTCTGATTTAGATGCATTGCAGTGAATATTCAAGCCTAATATTGAAGTTGTTGTGGTTTAAAAAAAAATCAAATTCTGACTTTAATCTCAGAATTCAGAGAAAAAAAGAAGAAATCTGACTTGAGAAATTCTGGGAAAAAGTTGGTGAAAAGAGAGGAAAAACCCCATAATTCGAACTTTTTTTTTTTTTATACTTGTGACGTTTCAGGCCTGCTGACTTTGTTGTTACCTGATCCTGATCCTCTCCCTTGGAACATGGAGGCAATTAATAAAAAAAGAACACAGAAACTGTGACTTCAAACAGATACTTATTGATATCACCTGGAACACACAATTAAAAGCAATGAACCTCTGAAACAAAACACCTTTAATTTACTTCAGAAAGAGGAACAGAATACCTTTCAAGGAAAAAAAGATAGTTTAAATCGCTCTGGGAATCAGTGTGTGAATAAATCTCTGAAAACCGAAGGTAGAATTCACACATTTTTCATTTTTCATTGATTAAAATCCTCTATTCTAGCGACATGAACATCAAACACATCTTGACATATTTGGTATCCTTAGAAACTTTGATATCTACGACAATTTAAAAGAAAAGTCTGTGGTTTGACTCAACGTTTGGCTGCAAAATTTGAGTTTGTGAAGATGTGACGACGTTAATCAGGCGCTCTGTGCCTGCAATGAAACAGAGATATGCACTCTGTCTGCTGCATGTTGTTTACTAGTAAACAAATCCGCTCTTTGCACGGCTCAAACGCAGAGCGTAGATAAAATCCAATCAATATTCTATCTGAAGAATTAATCGTGGAATATGGAAGAAGAGACAAACTTCAACTTCAAAGAGATGTTGGGATAAAAATGTACCAAACTGTTCATCAGGTGTTCTGTTCCTACATGAAGAGGAGCTCTGAGTCTTTAAAGCCCTGAATGTCTTTCTTGGCGTCAGGATAGAGTGATGGAGGTCCCACTTTGCTCATAATTTTCAATTACTCACACAGCAGATGTGCACATGCCAATACGATGATGAGCAGCAATAAAACATGCTTCCATTATGGCACCGCTTGGCCCACTCTCTGTGTGTCTGTGTGTGTGTGTGTGTGTGTTTGTTTGTTTGTTTATCTGCATCGTTTATGATCGTCTGCGAAGACGCAATTAGAGAGAAATGATATAAACACAGGAATGCTAAATTTGATGTGAAAAGCCGGAGATGCCGTTAAAGAATATTTGTGGCTGTGCTGGACGTAAAATGACCCGTTTAAATCCTTTACATCCTTTACATCCTTTACATCCTTTACATCCTGCGTGCTCTTTATTATCTTTGGACACCGGCCAAAAGACTTCAGGTTTCAACCTGGGCCTCCCATTGCATTTCCACTGACATGAAGTCATAATATCAAGCAATTTGGACGCAGACCACCAAATATATATATACACACAGTCTATATGGAAGGGAGCCCGGCTTGTTTTTCCTATCTGTGTTTCTAAATTTGGCAGGTATGACAGAAACCAAGTTGCCACACTCTCGTGTTGTAGCTTTTAGCTATTTTGTAGTTTGTTTTTGTTTCTTTGTGTTACTTCTAGTATGAAGTACTTTTGGGAGGAGTCAGTACTGGGTACCAGAGTCTATTTTAATCTCAGCTAACTTGATTCCGTCCAGTAGTTTCATCAGTACAGCGTAGCAACAGCGTGTGCATCAACACCTTCTTGAGCTCTTGGCTAGCGGAGACAGGCTAACGTCCCCGACCATACTGTCCAACGCACAACAACGAGATACTTAAACCAATTCAGTCAGCCGGGTCGATGCACCGCGCTGTGTTGTGACTCGGCCAGAGGACGCGGATGGGCGGATTACAGGACACGCTCCACGGCCTACAGAGCCAAGTACCAAGTCCAGGAGTGGAATAAATCGTGAAGAGATGGAAGACAAACTCTCACCAAAGGAAGTGATGTATGGCAGCAAACATGGAGGACCAAAGTTTAAGCTGCAGAGCTTTTACCGTCTCCGCCAGACAAACTGCACTGCATCATACTGAAGGTTTGCCACAGTAACAAAAATGTAAACAAATAAAACAATGCTGGAGGGCGCCAAAAATCACACATTTGCATCGTGCTGTTTTTCATGAGAAGTGTAACAGAGACTAAATATTGAATGAGTGGGAGTATGACCGTATGTGTTCCATTTATCAGGAATCGGTTTTTTTCTATTTGCTTTTATTCCTTCCGCCCTCTTCTTGGACCCTTGTTTGAATCACGATGGCCCATTTTTCCAAAGAAACAGGCTCTAACCCACTTCTTCTGTTCCTTCTTCACGTTAACCCATTAACCTA